>CM076584.1:1127747059-1127823924 GCA_034641835.2 Pinus albicaulis | reverse complement strand
ATGATGGGTGATAGACAATACCACCATCACAAACAGAACATTCATGATAGCTCGAGGTAAAATGTTTGGGTCTTTTAGAGCGGAAAATATCAAAGAGATGTACCATCTGCCAAATCCTCAAAAGATTTACAACAAAGCTTTCGTAGAAGATTTCACCTCAAGCAATGAAATTGAGTCAGACCCAATTAAAGGATGGAGAAGAGCTCCAGAAAAGAATAAGCATGAGACTTCAGGTATGTATTCAGTAGATTATGTATTCAGTAGAGTCTCTTGCACGCCATATTTAACTATGCTAAATCCAAGTTTTAAGGAGAAGATATGAAAAAATTTATGCAATTCATAAGCGAAAGGTTACTTTTTACCAGTTGAGGATTGCTTTACAAGAAAATTAAAGTATGGAAATATAATAAAAGAAAAAGGAAGATGTAGCTAGAAAAACAGAAAAAGAAGTGTCTGCTGGTAAAATTTATATGCAGAATCAGAAGGAAATACCAGGTAGCAAGCCTGATATGCAAAAAGAAAAGGAGAATACTGGCAGCAAGGCTAATGTGCAGTCCGAAAAAGAAGATACAGGAAATAAGCCTGATAATCAACTTGAAAGAGAAAATACCTCACAGAAAGAGGGAAATTATACTAATGTGATTATTACTTCTCATTTTCTACAATAGTATGAACAATTTGCTCAGCAAATAGGAGAACAAAACAATCCTCAAGTTGATAATCTGAATAATCAGGATATGGAGATCATTTGTGGAAATCCATCGGAAGAAATTGTGTTAAGAGTTGAAGACATCCCTCCTTTGGATATATTTTATATTCCTAAGCATAGGGTTGTTTTCAGAAAACAAAGGAAAAAGAGGAAGGTAGATAAAGGACCACTTGCAAATTCACAAGTAACTGAGTTAATGAATGTTGTATGGAAGAATACTGAGGTGAATCCTTTAGAGGATCTTACCAAACTATCACAATATGCAGGTGCCTACAGTGTAGCCACTATAGATAAAGCTGTTGAATTCAATCAAATGATAAAACAAAAAGACTTGCAAATAGCATTGCTATAGGAGAAAACAATAGGTGATCAACAAAGAATATTGTAGTTGGAGCAGTAGCTGGAAGAAGAAAGACTCAGAGCCAAACAATTGGAAGAACAACTGAGTATTGAAAAGAAGAAGCTTGATCAGCAAGCCTTGAATAAGCAACAATAGTTGTCTCAAGAGGTATCCAAACTACAGACCTTGCTGCAAAATGAAAAAACTGCCAAAGCAGAGCAAGAAAAAATATTTCAAGCAAGATTGGATAAATTCAAAGATTATCCTAAAATTGACCAATTTAGAATAGAAGCTCTAGAAACAAGTAAAATATTGTCTCAACAGTTGGATGACCTGTGTTCAAAAATTGCACAAGCTAAACCTTTATGTGAAATAACATCTTCCCTCATTGATGAATCAATTAGTACCAGAATTGAATTTGAGAATGCAGATGATAAGATTTCAAAATTTATTTCATGGTAGGAATCAGAACAAGGAAAGAAGGAAAATCTTCCCAAGATTGAAGAAAGGCATACAAAAATTTTGTTTGTTGAATGGGATACACAGTTGATTCAAGAAGAAAGTTCTACATCAAGGGCCAGAGCCATAATGAAAAATCTGACACAATTAGTAAATGATAGCTTATATGCTACTAATTTAATTTCAGATTTTACTCCAGTTAAATTTCCAAGGATGAAAGAAACTGATACCAGATGGAAGTAGGAAATAATCAACGGAAATAAAAAAATCAGAAAAATACAGGAAATTACATGGGATGTCCTATGGACATATTTGATCAAACCACAAAGTCAACAGATGACAATCAAATTCCTTTCTAATGCCATAAATTACATCATTCCAGAGCTATCCGATGCCACATACACTAGTCAGTTGCATTCGAGGCTGAGCCATCCAACCGAAGTTAAATATATGCTTAAAATCTGCCACCTTAGCACATTGAATACAGAAGAAATTCAGTGAATCTATTTTATTTTATATCGCAAGTCTTTTCCCGGATCTCTGATGATAGTTTCTAGCATAAGTTATAGTTAATTTGTTTTGTTAATTTCCTATTTAAACCCCTTTCATGCATTTAGAAAGGGGTCTTGAATTTGTAATATTTTGGCTTTGGATAATACATTTCTGTACTCCATTGACTATCTTATTTTTTATAAAGGATCACATTATGTGATTTTATGGCAAATTATCTTTGGGAGTTGCATTTCTGTACCTTGAAGATTGTTCTAATTTAAAGCACATGATTCCTATGATTTCAAGGTGAATTAAAGCACATGATCTGGATATCGAATTTCATCAAGAAAATATCTAAATGAATCTGGTATTTCTATTGATTTACTATTATTTTCTTTATGTAATGAAGTATTCTCTTTGAAATTTGCTATCATTTATATATGTTTTTTTCTCAAATATTTCTTTATCATATAATTTCTGAAGATATATAAATATTCATCTATCATAGTATGTGAAAATGATATATAGAATTATGAATGTAATGTGCTATTCTAACTCTATTTAATTTCTTAAACAAAGCTATCATTATATGATACTGCATCTTTCTATTCAATAATAATACATTTTCATGGTTATTTGTTTAATTGAAACAATCTTTAAGTCGTATTCATATTTAATACCCAGGTTAGTTTTAGAAT
The DNA here is from genome assembly GCA_034641835.2 of Pinus albicaulis. Classification (NCBI taxonomy): domain Eukaryota; kingdom Viridiplantae; phylum Streptophyta; class Pinopsida; order Pinales; family Pinaceae; genus Pinus; species Pinus albicaulis. The sequence continues at coordinate 1,127,821,226 of CM076584.1, read as the reverse complement.
TATTTTTAAGTTATAGATTAAATTAGATAGATTAGCTCAGTTAGTTAGTTCCATTTATCCACTTACACAAACACTCCATCACCAATCCATTTAGTATTAGGAAAATGATCCTATAAATCCAGTTGGAGCCACCACACCAAAAGGAAAAGGAGTTGTCCTAAGGTCTGGACCAGGTGGTTTTCCCCCAATGTTTGAAGCAACGATTTTCGAGGCTTCAACAGAACCATTATTTCTACATACTATAGTTTCCATTCTTTTATATGCTCACTTCTATACATTTCTACATGTTACTTAATATTTGGCCTTACTCCATTATTTGTCTCCATATTTTATCATTAACACTTTCCAAGTTATGGTAGTGTACCTTTAATTATGTTGCAAGGGTCATACCATTCAAACATTAGGTCTTTGTCTATAAAAATATGTAGTTGGAGTCATAATTCTGGCTCAAAAAATTTTTGGTGACTGGAATAATTTAAAGAACCATTGAATTTTGTGAACCCAACGACGTACTTTGTAGCATAGTAACAGGTCACGTCAATGCGTCCATGTGAACTTCCCATGGGCTTTCTTGTAACCTATCATCTACGTCTATGATAAAACTAGGTGATCCAACCGTGAGAAGATTAGGGTTTTATATATTTTAAACCTTCCTACAATTGTTTAATTATTCCTTTCCCCCTTGGAATTTTGTGCCCCTATGGTGTTGCTGCAAGGATAAAATGATATATTTTTCCCTACAGTCTCTCACCATCCATTGTATCAAGCGATATATAGGTGTCAGCTGGATATCTCATTCCATGGGTGATTGTTGGTAATTTTGGTTTATTTACTCAACTTCCATACTGAGTTTAAAATGATCCTATTCAAAAATAGAACCCTTGAATGACCACCCATTTTTCCTTTGGCCAGGTGTAATACCAACCCTTCTTACGTAGTGAGAGAGAAATGTTTCCAGAACTTCTTAGATTTAAGTATAATTGATTCCACACCAACAATTAAGAAATTCTTGATTTGTGGTTATTTACATATTGAGATGCTAGTAGATTATTTATTCTCATGACTCACTCCAATGTGTGTGTGTTTTTTAGTCAATAGTAATTTTCACTATCTGTAGATGACTAATTATTGGTCCTATATTTCTAAAAACAACATTCTTTGAACATTGTGATTTTTTGAAATCTCACTGCCTTCATTATCCTTATGGAAATTTTTTCACTATTGTACCATTTTGTCATTTCATGGTCACCCTGGCACTCTTTTAAACTCTTCCTAATCTTATACCTATCACTTTCCATCTCATTCCCCGCGTATAACTTCATTGGCTTTGTTTTTTCCTTGCTCATAACTCCATTTGCCATCTAGGGTTTCATATAGCCTACTCATTACCATGCTTCCTAAGACTCTCAAGCATTGATGATCTCAAAACTATCTCTGTAGGCTCTTTATATAAATCAAGTACGTTGGATATTGGATCTTCGATACATCACTTTGTCAATACTCTGTTTTTAGACCTGAAGCCTCCAAGCCTATTTTCAATCGAGGACTAGGTCAAAGATCCCTTCCACTAGGTCAATTATGGTTTCCTATGGTCCAAGGTCATCATTGATGTTTTAGACATTGTGTTTCTTTGTTAGAATCTAGTTTAGAGGTATTGAAATGTTGAGACGTGGTTATTCATGGAAGACTTGAAAGTTGCCAAAGAAGACTACCCTATCATCTCAAATTATATGAGAGGGCAAGGTTAAGATTTTAACACTTTTATAGAAGTGATGAAGTTCCCATCAATAGAATAAATTTTGTAAGGTAGCAGGTCTTCTCCTCAATAAAGACATCTTGCAGCCCTGCATACAAATAGTGTATAACTACCAGTCAAAGTGCAAAGGAAAAAGTTGAGTTTCATGGTGGAAGAAAAAGGGTTTTTGAAGATTTCACTATGATCATATCTCCAACTTGTGAGAGGTGAACTTGTCATACATCAATAGCAAAAGAAATGCTAGGCCAGTATTGTTAGTCACCTACAAAGTAGCAGTTGTCAAAATGAGAGAAACATGATGTTTGACTCCAAGGTGAAATACAAACATAATTTTCAGGATGCTTCTGTGTAAGACAAACATGTCAGCTCTTCAAAGGTGGAAAAAGGAACATGTCATGCCTCCTTGACCAAAATAGAGATCAAACTCATCAAAGAAAACCTGCAGAAGGTAAAGAGTATCAGTGTGAAAGGTTCAAATTCATCATCACAAATCATCTGCAAGCAAAAATGTACAAAGTGCTAGCCAAGGTAAAAGGACAAGTTCCAATATTGTAATGGAAGCTACAAGAAATTTCCTAGAGATGTTTTCTATTTTGAGTCCCAAAGTGTCAAAATCAATCTATCACGCTTCTAGTATCAGAACGAAACAAGTGTCATATCTCCAGCAACCTTCAAGAGAAAGGTCATTTTGTCTTCATGTGAATTATTGATCACTTGCAGTGAATTAGAACTTTTAAGAAAGGATGAAATCTAAGTTTTTAAGGCAAAACTGGGGCACTTTTCCCTGCGCTGCGTGCTTGGCAGTTTCCTCTATGATTTTTTCTTCGGCGTTGTGCGCCTGGAGATAAGCATTGTTCACATACCCATTTATCACCTGACAGTCCTGGTAAAGGCCTTGGTGCTGCACACCTAGCACAAGGAGCTCGCCTTTGCCTGACTTGCATGACACCGTGGGAAGGCATTGCACGTTTGGCCAGGAGGGCCTCCACACCCTACAGACCCTAAATTCAACTCAAAATCACTCTGCAGCCTCCTCCAAGGACCTCCAAAGAAATTTCGAGGGGTAAGTACACTTCATCAAGCCTTTCTTCTAGCATGTGTGGTGATTTATGATTAAGGGAATTTGAAGACCTACGGGGAAAACCTGATTTTCATGTTAAAAACGCCACTGTTAAGACACTCCTCCATCTGCAAACTAAGAAATTTCCCTCAGTGCAAGGTGCCAAAACTGAGTTTAAACCAGCAGTAGAGGTTTGTCACTAAATTTTGACTCTCACTCACATGCCGTCACATCATAGTGATCCTCCTTCATCACCCTTTCCAAATACTTCACTATCATCTCATGTCTCAATTACATCTAACAATAAAGATGATGGCCATGAAGAATCAATAAAGGAGGAAGAAAAAAGTGGTACCAATGCAAATCAGGCTGATAAAAATGAGGGAGAAAACAATAATGAGTAAACAAATTAAAGATCAAGAAATGAAGAGGAAGCCATTGAGTCTAAAAAAGGTAAATCTCATGACAGTGATAAAGGTAGTGCAGGAAAGAGCATGGGAAAGCAAGATACTGAAAAAGTAGCAGTGAAGGGAGATGATGCAAATGAGGAATCAAACAGTGCTGATAAGAGCCCTAAGGTCAGTAATGATACAAATGAAGAAAGAAGAAATTGTAAAGGGGAAATGATAATGATGATGATAAGGCAGAGGTCAGCGATAAGGTGAGAGAGCATTAAAACAAAGAGCAGTGAGGATGTTGGTAGGTCTAAGAGCCATAAAATCAATCAATGAGGAAGATGTCAGTGAGGAAAGAACAGTGAGGGAAATAAGGCCTATGGATGACATGATGAAACAAATGAGGCTTAAAGACAAAGAAAAATTGGTAAACTTTCTAATTCATCCCATACCAGTCTCCCAAACACAATCAGTTGAACAAAATCCAACTTTGGGCACATTTCTGCAGTTATGATTTTTTTACTGTTTTTGAGGGCTAAGGGCGCAGTGCCATTGGTGCTACAATTTTCCTAGAGGCCTCCATTGCATGAAAAATTTACATTATTACGTTCCTTAGGCCATGGAAATGACACTCACCAAATTTCAGCTCATCTGGAGCAACACTCGTCCTCCAAAAGGGCAAAAAACATGCAAAATTTCACCTTTCTGCCATGTTTTCAGGGCTCGCGCTGTGCCTTTAGTAGCCTTGGGATTTTTGGTCTTTTTAAGAGGTTAATGGAGTCAAATCAGAATACCATTGGAAGTTTTGGAAATTAGACTTGACAGGATTTCCAACGAGCCATCACGGAGCTCATTCCGACATCGGGAAGGCCTTCAAAATTCAGCTACAAGGTGACCCAGTTTTCGAGTGCATGCGTTGCACCCTTGGACCGCCCTGCTGCACCCTTGTGTGAAAAAGTGAAAAAAAAACACTCATTTATAGCAAATGGATATTTTTTGAATTTTTGGGCAAATCACTCCAAAGTTAGGTGTTATGAGTTATTTTGCATTTATTTCATTAGATATTTTATGCCTTGAGCCTTGCATGGTCTCTTTGGACATAAATGGTATTTATGGGTATTTATGACATTTTCAAACCCTATTTAGGGTTTTGGTCATATTTTCTTGTTAAATACAACACTGAGGCCTCAGTGTACTTGTTGGATGATTATTGAGAGTAATACATAGAATTTGAGATTGGAGAGAGATTTGGCTTTGGTGTGTGTGGATGGCTTGGCTTGCTTGACAATGTAGAAGGCTTACTTGCAGGATCCCTGAGCATAGTTAATGGTGATGTGTTCCTTATTTAGTTCATGTTTTCTCATGTTATGAATTTGTTCCATATTTCCATTGTAGTAGGACAAAAGTTTTAGACTAAGAAATGTTCTTTAGAGACACCTTAGCTATGTTTGTTCTCTATTGCTTCTACGTTTTCCTCTACTAGGTCAGTTTAGAGAATTATTACTTTCTCTCTAGACCCACTTACGCTTGTTTATCTTAAATATGATTCAATGAAGCACATGTCAAAGTATTTTTATGGTTAGCCCTGCTCTTTGTCATTACTTAAACGTTGTTTTTAATGTCTTTTACATTGCTGATTAGGTTTAGCTAAAGAGTTCTATGATTCGCCATGCCCTTTCTCTCATTTTTAAAATTTTTTTTGGAGGTCTTTATAGCTTGATTAATGATGTTATGAGATCCCTCTTCTTTGATTTATGCTATGTGTTTATCTTAAATTTTTTCTTAGCTTGAAGGTGAAATCACTAGAAGATTTACATGTTTCTTGCATTCTATAGTTCACCCGATTGTTGTCTTCATGCTTACCTGCTAGGGTTTAGTCAAAGAATTTATTTGTATGCCCTGTATTTTATTATTGCTTCATTCTTAGTAATCTTAAAGACCATTCTTGTAAAAATTATTTGTTTAAGGATTCTTAACTACCCTTTTTCACCTACCATGTTCACAAATTTGATGTTCATTTCATTCACATAAACCCTTTAGATCCATTTGACTTTTTTAGATTTTCCCTATGATAGACCCTAGACCTATTGATTAAAATTCTCAAGAAATTTGTAGACTCCATAACCTAATGGCTTAAAAATCCCTCACTCTATCTAAACTTCTTGAAAACCTACCCAATGAACCAAACAAACAAACAAACCCTAAACCTAATAACTAGCCTAAAATCAAAACCTAAAAGCTATCAAGTTACACTTTTCATACAAACATAGAGAGAGCCGTATTTGAGTCCAGGAAGGCTAGGTCATAGGAATCCAAATATTGGTTTGATGTTACCCATGTACATTTCATCTTGCCAATCTAAAAAATTATGGGGAGCTAACATAATGGTGATCACGGTGGGACATTCTGGGTCACTGACAATCTAAGTATTACTTAGGATCTCAGAAAACCTACAAAAATCATTAGATTGGCATTCAGTTGTTCATGGTGGAAAACAAGTACATCCTTAAAACATTAAAAATCCTCCACCTGGAAACTCCGCTGGCCTCTAGTAGGCCTACTGACCCCACTAGTTCTCAAAGACTCCACTAGGAATGCATTAATCATGTTGATGGTGGACAACAAAGTTGAAATAATCCACTTAGCGACTCCACAACTCTAAATAGACCTAAACACTCCACTGGTATAGAACTCTAGACTAGTTGAAAACATACAGTGACCCTTTCTGATCAAGAAACATGGATCCAAGGGTACCACGGAGATATGCTCCTATGAACAAAGATCAAATCCCTGGATCCCCACTCAAAATTCCTCAGATAGACTGGGTTTCAAACCGGCTTATGTTTGAAGATGAGATATTTGATGACCCCTTTTTACATCTCATCAAATTTCATATACATGTATGCAGGATAAAATTTGAATGGCATGAAGACTGCCTCATGAAAATGTTCATGGTGACATTATAAGGGAATGCTAGAGAATGGTATGAAGGCCTGGAACTTGGCATATTTTTTTCTTTGAAGTATTTCCACAAGATATTTTATGAACACTATAAACAATATTGTCCATCTCTATCATTGGCCGAAAATTGTTGTAACCAATATGAAGATCCCATACAATACCTTGTAAACATTGATGAAGATTTGGGAAATTGGCATTTTGAAGGCGTATCAGAAGAAGTTCATGAATTTCATTCTCAGAACATCTATCATGATAGCCAAAATGATTTTGTTGAGGATGAAATCAAATAGTAAGTAAAGGAAGATCCAAAAGATCTCTCCAAAGAAACAAGTAATGATTCAACATCTCCTATGTGTGACGCTCAAGAGAAAATTCAACCTCAGAATCAGCCTTTACAAGGGAAAGAGAACTGTTGTAGCGTTATTCAAAGAAAGAGAAAAATGCCTCCTCTTTTGACTGAAGAGGAAATAAATCAGATTCTAAACATGTAGCTAGCCTCTAAACCTTCATGTGAACAGAACACTTCTATTCATTCTCATGCTAATCCTAGCTATCACAAATTAGAAAATGGATGTGTAGATCAATTTGAAGAAAAGCAATCTGATAATCCAATATTTTTGATTGGTGACATTACTTATTTTGATGATTTTCCGAAGTTTGAGAAGTATGATGATGGTCATGGTCTCCAAATAGAAGCTAATCTTGCAGAGCAATCAACAGCTAGTTTGTGGGAGGAAGTTCAATATCATCAAAATAGTAATCAACCAATACATGTCAGCTATGACACTGATGAGGAAAGCCTATAGAATTTGGAATTAAGTGAATAATCTTTGACTTTTTTCTCTACTTCATTATAGTCCATCAAAAATATCTTTCATGTGATTGGAAATCAACAGTCTTTCAGTTTTGATGTTGGGGAAGATAATGAACTCCTTGAGCAAGTCATTAATGAGAAGCCTTTGCCTAAGGTGGTTGAGGAAATCATTAGTGACATAGAATTTTCCTCAGCTCCAGATTTGCAGCCACAAAGTTCCTTTGAATCTCAAATCGTAAATAAAGGCTTGGAAATTAATAATCACATAAGAGTTGCTGCACTACCTTCTCAAGAATATTTTCTGCCAAAGAGTGATCCTGCTCATCAACATGATGACCTTCACATAGATTTCAGCCTAGTCAATTAGAATACATCAGGTTTGTTGGAGGATAATATTGCAATATATGATGAGGCTTCCAGCATAGATGATCAAGAATAAGAGGTGGAGTTTCTTGTTCAAAAGAATCCCAAGCATAGCAAAGTGAAGGTCAAAGTAGTATTGAACGAAGTTTATTTCTCAAATCCTCTGAGTCAGGTATTATTCCAAGATACCTTTGTTTTTTTCCTAGAGAAAATTGAAGAGGGAGTAAATTATGTGAGAAGCAGTTAGATGCGAGGTTTAAAGAAAATTTTAGGCACTAATGTTCAAAAACAAGTGAGATGTAAGTGGCCTTTTGATTTCTTCAGCACACTCAAAGAGTTGAACAAAGATCACTCATGGAATCATCTACTTGACTGGTTATACTGGAAGAGTGAGTTCACCAAATTAATGTATCATATGTAACTTAGATTATTATATATTAGGTATGAAAAATATGCTCAGTACTATGAGCATCTTTCTAGCTTAAGTTTCATATTGTTTTGTCTAAAAATGAAAACACAAAAACAAAGAAAAGAAGAAAAAGAGGGAAATTTTAAAGAATAGGTACAACCCCATACCAAAAAAGAGTAATTTTGAAAGTGAGCAAGCCTAAATTACACTACTATTGAGAAAATGTCTTGTTCAATCATTTAGCATAATCATGACTGAACATGTGTTAAAATTTTGCTGATAGGTTAGTGAAAGAATACTTGTCAAAACATTTAAAGCTTGACTTGACAATAGATTAGATTAGGAAATATGTTGGTTGTCAATGCTCAAATATCAACCAAAGAAAATGAGAGGGATACATAACTAATTATAAATCACAACCCTCAAATTTCTAGTTTTTAATTGTACAAAGATAATGTATGTGTGCGGCTTGTCTAAATGCCACATCCCATGGAAAATCAGATTGCTTAATCCTAGTTTATTCATTTTTTCAATTTCATGTTAGTAGGATAGAGAATAAAGTTTTTCAAACATCTTAATATTGACAAATGAGTAGAATAGGTAGAGAATAAGAGAGTTCATTACCCTAATCTAAATTCTTGGATGTGATAAGGGTAGAATTAGATAGTTTTTATACTTTCAAAATAAAAAATGATGTGAAGGGTTTGCCAGTTCAAGTGCACTCTAAGAAGAAAAAATGTTAGGTAAGGTATGATGGGTAGGTATAAATGAGGTTGAAGCAATCATGTCCTTTCATATTTATGAGATCATAAATTCAAGAGAACATCAACAAGTGAAGCACGAAAGATCTGTAAAGTGCAAGTAAGGCACTAGTCTTCAAAACTCAGAGATTTGAACTCTGAGATCTTGGACACCTCCTGAAAAGGATCTGTGCTCCCCAAGTGGAGCCACTGTTAGTCATCAGTAATTTTCACTATCTATATATTACTAAGTATTGGTCCTAGATTTATAAAAACAACATTCTTTAAACATTGTGAGTTTTAGAAATCTCACTTCCTTCATTATCCTTATGGAAAAATTTTCACTATTCTACCATTTTTCCATTTCATGGTCACCTTGGCACTCTTTTAAAGTCTTCCTAAGCTTATACCTATCACTTTCCATCTCCTTCCCTGCCTATAACTTCATTCACTCTATTTTTCCCTTGCTCATAACTGCATTTTCCATATAGGGTTTCGTATAGCCTAATCTTTACCATGCTCCCTAAGACTCTCAAACATTGATGATGTCAAAACTATCTTTGTAGGCTCTTTAGATAAATCAAGTACATTTGATTTAGGGTCTTCAATACCTCACTTTGTCAATGCTCTGTTTTTAGACTTAAAGCCTCCAAGTCTATTTTCAGTCAAATACTAGGTCAAAGAGCCCTCCCACTAGGTTAACTAGGGTTTCCTATGGTCCAAGGTCATCATGGATGTTTTAGACAGTGTGTTTCTTTGTTAGAATCTGGTTCAGAGGTATTGAAATGTTGAGACGTGGTTATTCAAGGAAGACCTAAAATTTGTCAAAGAAGACTACCCTATTAGCTCAAAGTCTATAAGAGATCAAGGTTAATATTTTAACACTTTTGTAGAAGTGATGATGTTCCCATCATCAGAAGAAATTTTGTAAGGAAGTAGGTCTACTCCTCAATAAAGACATCTTGGAGCCCTGCGTACAAACATTGTAAAACTGCCAGTCAAAGTGCAGAGGACAAAGTTGAGTTTCATGGTGGAAGCAAAATGGTTTTTGAATATGTCACTATGATCAGATCTCCAACTTGTGAGAGGTCAACTTGTCATACATAAATAGAAAAGGAAAGGCCAGATCAGTATTCTCAGTCACCTAGAAAGAAACAATTGTCAAAATCAGAAAAACATGATGTTGGACTCCAAGGTACAATCCGAACAGAATTTTGAGGTTCCTGTTGTGTAAGATAAACATGTTAGGTCTTCAAAGGTGGCAAAAGGAACCTGTCATGCCTCCTTGACCAAAAGAAAGATCAAACTCATCAAAGAAAACCTGTAGAAGGTAAAGAGTATCAGTGTGAAAGGTTCAAATTCATCATCTCAAATCATCTGCAAGCAAAAACGTACGAAATGCTAGCCAAGGTAAAAGGACAAGTTTCAATATTGTAATGGAAGCTACAAGAAAGTTCCTAAAGATGTTGTCTTCTGTTACGAGTCCCAAAGTGTCAAAATATATCTATCATGCCTCTAGGATCAGAAGGAAGCAAGTGACATATCTCCAGCAACCTGGAAGAAAAAGGTAATTTTGTCTTCATGTGAATTATTGATCACTTGTAGGGATTTAGAAATTTTAAGGAAGGATGAAAATATGAGTTTTTAAGGCAAAACTGAGCCACTTTTCCCGATGATGCACGCGTGGAGGCAGGCACTACACGTTTGGCATATTCCCCTATGCATTTTTCTTCGGCACTATGTGCCTGCCCATTTCTCACCCGACAAACCCGGTAAAGGCCTTGACACTGCGTGTCTGGCACAAGGCACCTACCTTTTCCTGACTCGCCCGACACCCTGGGCAGGTGCTGTGCATTTTTCCAGGAGGGCGTCCACACCCTGCAGACCCTAAATTCAATTGAAAATCACTCTGCAGCTTCCTCCAAGGACCTCCAAAGAAATATTTAGGGGTAAGTACACTTCATCAATCCTTTATTATAGCATGTGTGGTGATTTATGATTAAGTTAATTTGAAGACCTAGGGGGAAACCCTGATTTTCATGTTAAAAACTCCATTGTTAAGAAACTCCTGCATCTGCATACTAAGAACTTGCCCTTAGTGCAAGGTGTCAAAAATTATTTTAAACCAGCAACAGAGGTTTGTCACTAAGTTTTGCCTCTCAATCACATGCCCTCACATCATAGTGATCCTCCTTCATCACCCTTTCCAAATCCTTCACTATCATCTCATGTCTCAAGTACATCTAACAATAAAGATGATGGCCATGAAGAATTAATCAAGGAGGAAGAAAATAGTGGGACCAATGAAAATCAAGCTAATAAAAATGAGGGAGAAAGAAATAATGAGTCAAACAAGGAAAGATCAAGATGTGAAGAGGAAGCCATTGAGTCTAAAAAAATGTGAAACTCACGACATTGAGCGAAAGAGCATGGGAAAGGAAGACAGTGAAAAATTAGCAGTGAAGGGAGCTGATGCAAATGACGAATCAAACAGTGCTGATAAGAGCCCTCAGGTTAGTAAGGATACAGATTAAGAAATAAACAATGGTAAAGGGGAAGTGATAATGATTATGATAAGGCAGAGGTTAGTGATAAGTTCAGAGAGCATAAAAGCAAAGAGCAATGAGGATGCTGGCAGGTCCAAGAGCCATAATATCAATCAGTGAGGCAGATGTCGATGAGGAAAGAATAATGAGGGAAATAAGGCCTATGGAGGAAATGATGGAACCAAAGAGGCTTAAAGAAAAATAAAACTTGGTAAACTTTCTAATTCATTCCCTACCAGCATCCCAAACACAACCAGCTAAACAAAATCCAACTTTGGGTGCATTTTTGCACTTATGAATTTTTTACTGTTTTTGAGGGCCAAGGGCGCAGCGCCTCTTTTTCTTGAGGCCTCCATTGCAGGAAAAATTTACATTTTTGGGTTCCTTGGGCCAAGGACATCACACTCACCAAGTTTCAGCTCATCTGGAGTAAGACTGGTCCTCCAAAAGGGCCAAAAACATGGAAAATTTCACCTTTCTGCCATATTTTCAGGGTTGGTGTCGCACCTTTAGAAGCCTTGGGAGTTTTCTTTTTTTGAACCAGATAATTGAGTCCAATCAGAAAAAAATGAAATTTTTGGAAAGTAGACTTGATAGGATTTCCAACAAGCCATCAGGAAGCTCATTCTGACATCAGGAAGGCCTTCAAAATTCAGTTGCAAGGTGACCTAGTTTTCCAGTGTAGGCGCTGCACCCTTGGACCTCCCTATTGCGCCCTTGTGTGCAAAAGTCAACAAAAGACACTCACATATGGTAAATGGATATTTTGTGGATTTTTAGGCAAATCACTCCAAAGTTAGGTGTTAGAAGTTATTTTTCATTTATTTCATTAGATATTTTTGTCCTCTTTTCTTGTTAAATACAACATTGAGGCCTCATTGTACATGTTGGATGATTATTGATCTGAGTAATACATAGACTTTGACATTGGAGAGAAATTTGGCTTTGGTTTTTCTGGATGGTTTGGCTTGCTTAACAATGGAGAAGGCTTACTTCTAGGATCCCTAAGCATAGTTAATGGTGATCTGTTCCTTATTTATTTCATGTTTTCTCATGTTATCATTTTTTTCCATGTTTCTATTGCAGTAGGAAAAATGTTTTAGACTAAGAAATGTTGTTTAGAGGCACCTTAGCTCTATTTGTTCTCTATTGCTTCTATGTTTTCCTCTACTAGGTCAGTTTAGAGAATTCTTAGACCCACTTATGATTTTTTATCTTAAATATAATTCAATGAAACAAATTTCAAAGTAGTTTTATGGTTAGCCCTCCTCTTTGTCATTACTTAAACATTGTTTTTAAGGTCTTTTACTTTTAATTATTGTTGATTAGGTTTAGCTAAAGAGGTCTATGATTCACAATGTCCATTTTTCTCATCTTAAAAAGATGATTTGGAGGTATTTATAGCCTGATTAATGTTGTTAGGAGTTCCCTCTTCTTTGATCTATGCTATGTGTTTATCTTAAATGTTTTCTTAGCTTGAAGGTGAAATGACTAGAATATTTACAAGTTTCTTGCCTTCTATATTTCACTGGATTGTTGTCTTCATGCTTACTTGCTAGGGTTTAGTTAAAGAAGTTATTGGTCTGCCCTGTCTTTGATTATTTATTCATGCTTAGTAATCTTAAAGGCCATTCTTGTTAAAAGTATTTGTTTAAGGATTCTTAACTGCCTTTTTGCAGCTACTATGTCCACAGATTTGATGTTCATTTCTTTCACATAAAGCCTTTATATCCATTTGAATTTGTTATATTTTCCCTGTGATACACCCTAGACCTATTGATTAAACTCCTCAAGAACTTTGTAGACTTCATAGCCCAATAGCTTAACAATCTCTCACTCTATTTAAACTGCTTGACAACTTACCCAACCAACCAACCAACCAAACAAACCCTAAAGCTAATACTAGCCTAAAATCAAAACCTAAAAGCTATCAAGTTACAATTTTCATACAAATATACAAAGAGCCCTCTCTGAGTCCATGAAGGCTAGGTCGTAGGACTCCAAAGATGGGTTTGATGTTATTCATTTGGTCTCACCAATCTAACAAATTACGGGGAGCTTATATGTTCCAATCTATCAAGGATTAATTTTTCCTTGCCCTCCATCATTATAGACTCTAAGAAATTTTCCTAGCTTCCTATTGATATTCAGGACATCTTTGAACACCACTTTAGAGGTACGCTCCATCAATGTGTTTCACTATCTCTCTCTATTTTTTTCCGATCTTCCGAGAAACAATGGGGAATCTTATAATACCCTTTAATTGAGCATGTGTTTATGGAATGCTTTCCTGGAAAACCATCTTATTGAAAAACGTAATGTTATTAGCTCTCTTCTTTTCCATATTTTATAATTATGTTTAATTGGGGACATGGGTTGGGGAAGTAGGGTTTGTTTTCGACATAGATTTAGAGTGAGTTCATGTTTCACCTTAAGTTTGATATTAACTGAAGTGTATAAAATTCCATGTTTCATTCCTATTTATTCTTTTTCGGCTTCGTAAAGGTCTTTTCATCGCCTAGATGCATTCCCAGTGATCGCTTGTCCTGGGCATGTGGTTAACAGTTTTATTCCTTAGTTACCACTTATGGATAGTTTGTATGGGGAATAGTAATATCTGTATGACCCCTCAATTTTTTTCAAAACCCCTCAAAATAAAATGATAATCAAATTTAATTAGTTTCCAATTACAGTTACTCATTACATTCGAATTGTAGTACTTTAGTGTCGTCTTGCAGGCTTGATTGATTCCACTTGTTTTCTTGTTACATTTTAAACTGTCGTGGAGAATGGGAATGTTCAGTTCGACGCACTAGTGAGGGTATTTATAGTCCATTTCCTTTCTTTTTAATTAGGCTCAATTTATTTCCATAACCCTCCTCCAATGCATTTTCCATCTGATTTCTACAGGTATAGATCATATGATTGAATAGAGGTATAGGCACATAAGAATTTGGTTCTTACCTCTTGTTGTTGCAATAAATATACCGTTCTATTGGTGACATTACAGGTGGGCAACACATAATGCATGTTCTCTTTCCTGTAAAATTCATAGTTCCTTACGTTGTTAAATTTCCACACCACAAGATATTAAATATTTTTTAATGGCTTTTTATTAGGACAATCTGAGAGGATTTTTCTTTATTTTCAATGAAAAATTGGCCAAACCATGATATAAGTTCAGAAGGTCAAGTTTTTTTAATTTTAATTATTTTATCATTAATGTTTTAGTAAATTTATTACTTTCCCTTAAGGAAGTAATGTTGGCTGTAGAGCGTCATTCCAGTCCTACGGTGATTAAACACTAGGTGATAAGTACATTTCAACCTAGAGAGTTCATTCGTGGAAATTTATTCCTTTCTATTTGGTTATTCCTTTAATTTACAGTAAAAAGATTCGTCACATGCATAATGGTTGCTAGGAATCTTTGCATATAATAGGAACACATCCTTATTTTGTATAAATAGTTTTATTGCTGAAATATTTTCATCTTGTTGATGATATTTCCACAATTATTGGCATTGCTGATTTGCATTATTTCAAGATGCTAGATAGTCATTTCCGTCTAATTATTAAAGTAAAGTATCATTTTCAATTTCTATAAAATAAATATTCTTTTGAAAGTAATATCAAGAATTCTAATACGGATCATCAAATACCCCTACCGTACTGATCCATGGTTTTAGGAATAGTTTGATCATTTTTTTTTCTATACTCAAAATGTTAACTAGATTAGGTTAGAGAACTTCCATATCGGTACATATACGCATTAAGTGTCGAAGTTATCTACACACATGTTTTTTTTTTTTTAATTTCCTACGTTGATTCTCACTGTATATGGACAAATATAAGTTCTCAAATTTGATACTATGCATTTAGCATGGCCCTATTGTATGAATCCCCACCTATCATATTTTTCCATATAAGATTCCCTACTACTTTATGATCAATCATGTACAGAGGGTTTCTCTTCTAAAGCCTATAATTTAGGATACCTAAAATGCCACCACCTATATGAACAGTGTATTATATCCACACATGTAGACCTTGACATCTAAAACTGAATCATAACTAGAAGTATAAAACCATAATTCAACAACTAAGATAAAACAACATATCGAATATGATTCAAATTATAAAATTACAACCACATATCTTACTGTAGTCTCTTCCTCGAAAACTATTCAGAAACCAATCACTTCCTGTTCACCATGAAATGCTCCACTAGTTCCCCAAGAGCCAAGACTTCGTTGCCCTCCATCCTATTCTTTTTCATTCGTTGGTGTTTTGTTTTTATAGATTTTTCTTCCCCATATATTTTAGCCGGGTTTTGATTGAAGGTATACGATCTTTTTATCCTAGGCCTTTTTTTTGTATTTTCTTATTTTCTTATTTTTTTCTTTAAAGCAAGTTTTTTTTTCTAGCTATGCTTTATTCCACCCATCTAGTATTTCTCTCCAACTAAGTGATTACCATAATATTTCTATCCTAGTATGTTAATCCTATTAATTATTATCTCCTAAGGATTTTTATTAAACTTTTAGAGAAGGTCCACCTTGTGGACTTGACCACCAATAGCTTTTCCTAAGATGGAAAGAGGTATGCTAACTCTAGTGCTATTTCTTGAAAAATTCCCAACATTTTATTTATTACTAAAAAATAATAATATAATAACATCATCACATAAGTCCATCATGGTTTCCCTGGCCATTAAATAAAATAATATTTTAATGTCTAAAATTAGTAAGTGCATAAAAAACAGTCATAGGGTTGTTACATCATTATTCTATTTCACTATGTCCCAAAAATATTTTTCTAGATGGGATCCATCTTTATGTAAGTTCTCTGCATCCTCGTGCTTTACCCTAAAAATGTGTGAACAAGAGAAGGACGTGAAAGAAACAACAATATCATGTATTATGTGTTTTTGTTAATTTTTTTTATTGTATATATATATATTGTTAATATAATTTTTTGCTTTTTCTTAGTAAATTTTTCTAATTTTGGCTTTACTAATTAAAATAAGCTTCACCAAGTAATATCATAGATGTATATGTTTTACATTAGCTCCGAAGGAGAAAACATATCCAACCATGTCAATTCCTAATGTAAAACTTGCCAATGATTTGTTGCAATTATATAGTCATTATTTATATAATTTGAAACATTTTACAAATGGTACTAAACCATTATTGAAATTTTTTTAAGTAATCTAGTAGTCAAACCCATTAAATATAATATATTTTGAAGGGAAACATTTTATTTTTTCTTTCAATGTGATGAGTTGTACTTAAGGAGGACCTTATCCATAATAAAATAAATATGAAGCCACTTTTAAATAGGAATATGGGAGGATCTTGACATTTCAATCAATAATAATATGCACGGCACAATTTTTGAAGAAATCTACAATCTTCTAAAAATGAAGAATAATATAACTCTTAAAGTCTAAGACACAAAATACTCTAACCTAGTGTTTAGATTCAAGTACGAATGTATCTAATGCATCGTAGCCTTGGTAGCCACACATTTGAGATTTCCTTATCCAAATATAAAAAATATATACATTTTTTAATCAAATTAATAAATAGACCAATTTTTTGAAAATTGAGAACTATCACCATGTGCCAACACTAAAGAAACTACATAAAACTCTCAAAATCAAATCAAAAGTTGCCATTTTATCAAGATAAATAAGAAAAGTCACTTATTTTTTATATAGAATACCAATGGCCGATGGATGTTCATGTCATTGGTGAGTCTCAACATCAGCCTTCAATGGTCATGCTTTAGGCTAGAGTGTGTAGAATGAAATATTGCATGGTGTGAGAGAAGACAAAGCCTAGCTCACTAATGGGAATTATATGGATATCTTCAAGTCTCATCTTAAAGTCTTGGTATTTTTATTTTACGTAGTTCATAGTTCATAGACTCCATATATTGGTGACCACCATATCCATGAAATATTTGTTCGAGTCAGATCCACCTGAAGAGACCACTTCTTGTCATCTCAACCATGGAGCCTAACCTCAAAAATGTCAAGAGAATTGGACTCATGACCTATTTAATGATGGGTACTCAGAATTTAGAGTCTTGATATTGTGGTTATAGAATAATGGATTACTTATCTTGGGGTCTCAACCACAATGATCACTTACTCGTTCATCTTTTCAGAAATTTTATTTCTAATTGCTTATATATATATGGGTAACTTTTTAATTCACCCATCATGATATGAAAAATTACATAATTGTCATCAATGACATGTATATTTTAAAATGGTTATTATTTGATGATTAAATAAGGAAAATAGTGACTGTAACATCCACCAAATATTTCTACCAAGAAGATCCACCTGAAGGGATCACTTCCGATGGGCTCAACCATGGATCTTGACCCTAAGGGTGTGAAGAAAATTGTACCAGTGATTTCCCAATCTGCAATATCCATGGAATGTTTTCCCAATCTGCAACATTTATGGAATGTTTGTGATAGGAAGAACCACTCTATGCGATCAATTTTGGCGACCCCGACAATGGAGACTCAATCTCACGATGTAAATAGAATTGAACTTGAGACATCTCAATAGAAAATACAATTTAACAATGGAGACTCGATTAATTAAACTAGCATTGGGGGAATACAAAATTAATTTTATTAAATCAATTAAAGGAAAATGTTAGTTTATTCTTTACTAGATGATAAATAAATAAAATAGCAATTAATTGATGTTAAAGACTAATTAATTGATGGTCCAAGCATAAAATTAATTGGATCGATTTCAGAATCATTATGAACATGAATTTTATCTAAGTGAGGAGAATAATAACTTCTCTCAAACAAATCCAATTGAATAATTACACCATTCTCATCTATAATATTGAAATATTTTTGTTTACAAAGATAGTAAAAGAATTGACATTAAAATTATAAAAGTAATATTTCAAATTTATAACGAAGAAAGAAGGAATTACATATCTCCCTCAGCACAATATTATATTTTTTAATTATAATTTTAAAAAAGCAATTGATGCATAGAAAAAAGAGATAGTAAGAGAAATATTTTAATTAAATTGAACATTGAAATATCTTATTTATGATATATATTAAAATATATTTTTATAATGTTGGACTATAAAATTTGTCTCTCTAATTATATATTTTTTGTAACTATATATTTGTGCGCCTCAATATTGAAATATTTTATATATAATCAATATTGCAATATTTTTTAAAATGTTAGGTGCCAAATCCAAGTTAAGAATGCATGGAATCACACATCATATATTTATAAAGTAAGAACATATTTTTTTTAATCACTTTTATTTCATATATATTTTAATTCAAAATAAACATTGAAATAGTATATTTATCACCAACATTGAAATATATTATTTATAACAAATACTCGTTTTTATTTATTTATATTCTAATTGTTTAAATATGGGTATCTAATCCCATGTTAAACATTTATGGAATTAGACATCATCTTTGTATGGAATAAGAACCCCTCAAGAACTCAAATTGAATTATACAAATTAGACAACTTAAACTCGATTTTTTAAAAATCTCTTCCATATTTGGTTAAAATTATTAGAAAAAAAGCTGTGGGAAAGGCCATTCCATCTATTAAGTAGTAGAATGTGACTTTATTTATGATATATAGAAAAATCTATTTTCATAACTTTTTATTATAAAAGTTTTCTCTTTGACCATTAAGGCTTTTTTTTTTTACTCTATATATGTTTGTTAATGGTGAAATATTTTATTTATAATTAATATTGATATATATTTTTAAAATTCCAGGTGCCAACTGCATATTGAACAATTGATGAAATTACACATCACCTATTTATTGAAAAATTACATTTAATTTTTAATTTTTAATTTTCTTTCATTAAAATAAAAAAATATTTATTTTTGATAGCAATATCTTTTTAGATGTTATATGTGAATTTGTATTTTCATTTTGTTATTTTTCCACAATGTGGATTAAAAATCACTTGGGGTCGCATCAACTCATATTCATTGTTTGATTAGTGCCTATGGATTTAGAATCAATAACCTATTCACTATGAAGTGCATGTCAGTTTCATATTGAACATAATAGAAACCATTGCAACCAAAAAATTTAAATGGTTGGTAAAATATTTATAAACATCAACTTATGATAAGTAACAAAGTACTTATTTTACAATACATCTGATGGGGCTAGAATTAAAAAAAAAAACATAAAAACTAACTAAATTAACTTCATTTGAAATTATTATAATTACTATCCCGAGATGGGTTGTTAGGAGTGCGAAATGCTGGGGATATCTTACTTGGTCATTTGACTAGGGTATGTGGCAACCTATCCCCTTAGATATAAAAAATCCTAATCCCAAAAATGCTCCATTCAAATCCTTGTGCAATGCTTTCATACACTCTGTCTCGCTGACCTAACCCTATATAATTAGCCTTGTTATGCCTACCACCACTTGGTTCAATTTCCCACTCCTCCCTCACATGAATACATAGTCATAACATGCAACAATATGCATTTATATCTTCTGCAACAATTTTTATTATCAAATAAGTCAATTTTACCTTCAAACCACTAAGCATTTTCATCTTTCCACAAATATCCACTTGGTGGTTTGGTGCACTCCATTTTTACTCGTGGGTAATTATATTCTATGGGTAAAATTCTGCATTCCACGTTCCCCATTCATGTTGGATTTGAAAAATAAAATAACTCTCATAATTAGTGGTTATAAGATGAAAGGAAAGTTGGCTTTTTAGCCAGCCCAACTCCCGAATGATGATTTTTCGAGGTTTCACTAGTAGTTGGGACTTTTAAGTATCTAAGAACAAAGCTACATGCCCAATTGTATCTATATCACATAGTTGGCTTGTAGGTTAAATTTGAAAAATGGTACATTCCCTTGAATAGGTTCGGTTGGCTCTTCTCTCCATGTATAATAGAATTATCTCCTAAATTTGTTTTAGTTGGGTATGTTTCTCCACCTCAATGTTTGATTTTACTTCCTCATATGTTCATTAAATATTTGTTACCTTTCAAGTATTCTTTACATCCTTCATGAATTATTTGTATTTTTATTACTACCCTTTGCTAATATTCTCTTTCATTGGCCTTCAGCTCACCTCCCTGGGAAGAGATCGACCTTGAGTCTCAATTAGTTTCATTGATGTGGCCATGTCTACCTACCCCTCACCTCTCTTTCTCCCACTAATGTTCTTTCTTGTCGCCCTTCCTTTTTCCAATGGCTTGGTACCCTCCCTCGCGATACAAACATGCCTTATTAGTGAGCCCGAGCCAGATGGAAAATTGCTTATTATGAACAGAATGCTAGTTGATGAACCACAAGAACCCACCATAGATTGACTAAATCTCTTAATTTCATTCAGGATTTAATATAGGGCCCATTTAAGTGGAACTAACTCAGTATCATATGGAGTGAGCCTCCCAAGGGTTGAGGTAGGTGTGGAGGTTATCATATTTCATGCCAGAGGAATTCTAGAAGGAAACTTTTCATGGAATTTAGGGATCATGCCAAATAATATTACTGGGTCATGTGATATTTTTTAAGGAGTGGCCATATTACACTTTCTTCACCCTTGAAATAGCATTGTATTTGGAGACTATTTTTCTTCACTCATCACACACAATAAAACAAACATGAAAAGTGTAAGATCTCCATTTCGTTAACAATATTTTTTTTTCTATTTATAGTGCTAACACTACGTTCATCCTATGGACATATTATTATTTTTCATAGTTTGACGTACTTCCCCCATAAACAAGTTACTTTGTTTTATAGTTACATCTCTCAAGCTTATTCATATAGTAGTTTGAACTAACACTCCAACTATAACAGCTTAATTAATAAGATTCTAAGTTTATTTTACCTATAAAATGGTATAGCAATAGCTAATATTGCTCCTCTAAACTATAATTCACAATTACCCATTCCATGCTAATCAAATTAGACATTACACTCTTCAACCATATATACACTATTCTATTTTCTTTAAAAGCTATCATGTATATATAAAGATATTCTAACATATATACTTAATTATAAGCAACCCCACTTGGTACGGTTCATTTGTAAGGGTGTTAATTGTCAACATTATTTAAATTTATACATTAACCTTTATTCCAAAAATCCACTTATCTAAATTTGAGTTGCACTGCCTATCACCATGTGACCAAACTAAAATTCATATCACCCATAATAATGCATGATCTGGGATTTTGAATTATGGTTTCATCCTCATCTTTCACATTACTGTATCTCCTAACGTATACAATACATTTATAGAGTTTATATGTACAATTGAGATTTCATTTAATGTTTCTCACTTCCCTTCACTTGTCAAGTCAAGTTGGAATGTATATTTGCATCTATATGACACCTATGGGCACATCAAGTTTGGTACTCTTCACGTTCTGATCAGTGACACAACAAGGTTTAACATTTATTACACACTTGATATGTTCCCTCCTCCATATCAATTTTCACCAATTTACATATTCGATATATCTTGGGATTTTCTTTCATGTAAGTGTTTGTACTATGCCACATCGCTTGTCAGAGTTTGACGTAACCCGTCTACCTACGAGAATTATTTCAACCCTCTGATCTCTTACACGTGGAGAGTTCTGATCTTTTGGTACTTAGGGTTTGAGACTCCGAGTTCAGTTTAGTTTTTATTTATTTTCATTTGGAACTGTGAGTATTTTTCAATACGCCTATTTTGTGAGTAGACCTCTTATGTCTTGTCTTCGTGTTTAACTTAAAATTCATCCATTTTACACAAACTCCTTCCTTCGCTGGTCTGTAGGTGTAGAGTTTGCTCCGACGAGTAGAACGAAGCTTAAGGTTTACGCAGAGGTTTCAGTCAGCATAGCCTACGAGTAGTTTGTGTCATTTTCTCTACTTGCTTTGAGCTTGTCTTGGTTTAATTCTTGTGTTCATTGTTCAGTTATTTTGATCTTAGTTCTAAATCCTTCACTGTCTTCTCCCTAGAAACTTCATGGAATGATGTAGCTCAACCATGACCTAGATTTGGCTACATGGAATTTGACAGAACTCATCTTCACTGGTATTTTTTCGAAACGATACTCCCTCTTACTCTATATATTAATTCTCACTCTTCTGAGATGTGGGTTAATCACACTACAACCGTAAACCTATGGTTATAATGTTGTTACATTGATTTAGTTGGGGAATAATATTTTACCATGTTAGACTGTTGTTATATTTCATTAGCGATTATCCCGCATCACAATTTTCATGCGGGAATCATATTGGACGTTCCCCTACCCATACATATTCTCATATGCCACACCTCTTTCCGGGCTATGGTTTTCATTTTGATTTCACCATGTCTGGTTTTAAATTTTCCGTTCATTGAATCCTCTTATTGGAATTAGTTTGGGACTGCGTTTTCTTGTTAACGTAGATGGCTAGATACAAGGTTTTTCTTTCATCTAATCGATGTAAATTCTGAGTTATTACAATTTTTATACTGGTCTTCCTCAATATCGCCATAGATTCAGTTAACAGTTTACGATTACCAGGATGAGTTTATTCATACGTTGGTTATATCTCTGTATTCCCTTCGCTAGTTTTACTGAGATCCTCCTGTGCTTATAATTGTATGAATTGGCCCATATAGCCTCACTGTGGTAGCAATCATAAAGTAAGGACAGAACACATGCCAAAAATGTTTCAGATATCACGTTGGTTTTCTAAACTACTAATAACCTTAATTTCTTAGTTCATTATTCTCAATAGCGATGGTTATTGTGTTTAAAATTTAATTTAGTCTATGTGTATAATGATATCCTTTTGTTGTTCCAGTGGTCTCACTCAAATTCATCGCCATAGATAGATTTCATAATCGTTTTGATTTATATGAAGTTTTCTTCTCATCATTTAAATAATTGATTCTTAGTATTCTCTTTTTATAGCCGTTTTTCAACTAATATCATGCACTTAACTTCTCCTTCACATCATACAGGCATCATGCCATTTCCCTTAGGTTGAATGTCTAGTAGTAATTGTTCGAGAATTTAATTTAACCATTTCAATTTAATTATTTTTTATTTTAGTTGTACATTCCGCCCTTCGTTATACTAACAAATTTTTTCTCATTTATTGCAGGTAGAGGGCCTACCTCATCTATAAGCTAATTATTTAACCTTATAGTTCTTCCTTTATAATCACTTATCATTTTCTTTTATACTTGTATCATTTAACTAAATTATAGTCTCTGTCTTATCCAGGTACCATTTGCATCACACTATATTTGCACTACTGTCATTATACTTTATGTTTAATCATTGTAATGGACTTTCTTCTCTTCATGTTGGTCCAAAAGCTACCTTGGGATTTCCTGATATACTATACAAGCATAGTTACAAAGACATTACGCAGTTTATGTTATACGAGAGAGAGTTCTCTCGTTGTATGATTTAATTATGCCTAGTTTGGGTTATGGACTGTGAAATGATTGGGATGTAAATCTTTAACATTTATAACTCTCTAATATTTTTAAAGAACTTATTTCATCTCTAATGAGTTTATATTTATAACTCAAAATTCCTACTTTTCATATAAACAATAATGCATAGCTTGTAGCAGTCGCTAAGTTCTTCCTTTAAAATTGTTACTATGATAGTCTTATTGCTAGTAATTTATTTCTCCGATCTATTACTATTTACAATTCACTGGAATGGTTAAGTTTAATATGAAATGTTTATATGTTTATGTTCCTTCTGTTTCGTACATATTAAATTCATAATAACTTGGTCCACTTACAGTACAGTTTAAGAGATTGCTTCACTATACATATCTACATACTATTTGTCATACATATATTTTTCCTTTCTGTATTAATTTCCTAACAACAGTTACTGATTTGAAAAATAATACTATCATAATAATATGATGCAGTACTAATTTTGTGAGAGTCTCCTAACCTCAAATCTAACCTTCAACAAGGATTATAAATTATGAGAATTGGTACTCTTCATATTAAGGTCTGTGGAACACTACAGAAACACACTATATTTGTTATAGTTTAATCTATTCAATGTATAGACCTCCCACATGATTTATACTTGGCCTTAATTGAAAAATATCTACTCATACCCATATTTAAATAAGCTCATTTATACATGCTATTTTACTTCACCAACATAATCATAAAAATACTAAATGCTAATTTAAAATTAAATTAACTCATACATACCACTTAAGGTAGACTAGGTTCCACCCAACCTTTGAGCTCTTTCTCCACACCCCCCCAACAGAGATCAATTTCTCTAGCAATAGACAACCTCTTGTCTATCCTGAACCTAATTATTTAAGCCTACATTATCTTCAATATGTTTTCTTAACTGCGTTCAGTTAATTCAGGTTGTTGTTTTCCTTTTTTCCTAGGCTTTCCTTTTGTTTCTTCCACAAAAGTACTCTAAAGCTAGTTTTTACTCTTTCTAGCTTTATTCCACCTCTTCCCAGTAATTTCCTCTTTTCCGAGGTAGATTTTTAGATTTTTATCTCCAATCTAATTTTTAATATTTAATTTATTTCCTCCAAGGATTTTTGGAGGACTGGGGAAAGTCTTATTAACCTTATCCATCCTCATGGATTTGGTTTCCATATCTCTAATCATAATCTAGTCTTTGAACAATTTAATTTCAGTTTTATTTTATTAAATTAAAATAATAAAATAAATGCACAAAATTGTTTTCCTTTGGGGTCCATTATACCCTTTAGGACTTATTCAAATGTCTAATAAAAGCATAGAAACAAGGGACATTACATATTACCCCTCTAAAACAAAACACCATCCTCTGTGTTGTAAAGAAAAAAAAATATCTAAGTCACTTTCCAAATAGTGATGGATACTTGTCCTTCATATCTTCCTCTCACTCCCAAGTAGCCTATTCGAGTGAAAAGTGCCTGCACTGCACTTTCACCCTGGCCACTATTCTGTTTCAGAGTTTAATTTTTTCCCGTGCCAAGATTCAAAGTGGCTCTGGAAGGAATTCCCCTTCTTATTCCACCTGTATCACATTCCAATCAATAACATGAGTAGGATCATGCACATACTTTTTTAATAATGAAACATGAAAAACATCATTAACCTTAATGTGACTGGGTAAAGCCAACATGTATGCAACTGGTTCCACTCTTTCCAGTACTCAAAAGGTCCACAGTAGTGTGGTGCTAATTTTTCACAGCTACTAGTGTACAAAGTACTCTTTTTTGGCTTAATCATTAGGTACACATGATCACCCACATTGAATTCTCTATGAATTATCTTTTTATCTACATAAATTTTATGCTTGTCTTGTGCTGTTTTCATATTTTGCTGAATTTTCTTTACAGTTATTTCCATTTCCTGCAATACAACATGTCCAAGTATTAACTTATCCTCTGTTTGACTCCAATTTATAGGTGTATGCCAATTTCTACCATATAATGCTTCAAAAGGACCAATTTCTTGCCACCTCAATTACAGTAGTTGCCTCTCTCATCACATCTATATTATGAATGTTTCTGTGTGGAAAATATCTTATTAGATTAGGTTCTCCACACCCCCAACACTTTAGAGGTTCACTCATTTTAACACTTCCTTCTCTCTTATTGTTTCCATCTATCTGTTTAGACCATGTTTTTGATAGGGCTAGGTGATTCTCTCCCATTCATAATTGTATGAACTGGCCCATATATCCTCACTATGTTAGTGTTCAATAAGTAAGGACAGAACGCATGCCCATAATATTCCAGCTATCGGTTTGGTTTTCTAAAATACTAATAACCTTAATTTCTTAGTTCAATATTCTCAATAGCGACGGTTATTGCTTTTAAAATTTAATTTAGTATATTAGTAGAATGATATCCTTCTGATGTTCGAGTGTTTTCACTCGAATTCATCCCCACAGATAGATTTCAGAATTGTTTTGATTTATACAAAGTTTTATTCCCATCGTTTAAATCATTGATTCCTATTTTTATCTTTTTATGGTTGTGTTTCAACTATTATCATGCACTTAACTTCTCCTTCACATCATACAGGCATCATGCTATTTCATTAGGTTGAATGTCTAGTAATAATTGTCCCATATTTTAATTTAACCATTTCAATTTAATTGTTTGTTATTTTGGTTGTACATTGCACCCTTCGTTATAATAACAATTATTTTCTCATTTATTGTAGGTAGAGGGCCTACCTCATCTATAGCGTAATTATTTACCCTTAGAGTTATTTCTTTATAATCACTTATCGTTTTCTTTTATACTTGTATCATTTAACTAAATTATAGTCTCTGCCTTATGCAAGTACCATCACTACTTTCGTTATACTTTTTGTTCGATCATTGTAGTGGAATTTCTTCTCTTCAAGTTGGTCGAACACTTACCTTGGGATTTCCTTATATACTAAAGCATAGTTACAGAGACATTATGCAGTTTATGTTATATGAGGCAGAGTTCACGCGTTGTATGATTTAATTATACCCAATTTGCGTTATGGACTGTTAAGTGATTAGGATGTAAATCCTAACATTTATAACTCTATAATTCTTTTAAAGAACTTATTTCATCTCTAATGATCTTATATTTATAACTCAAAAGTCCTACTTTGCGTATAAAAAATAATGCATAGTTTCTAATAATCGCTAAGTTCTTCCTTGCAAATTGTTACTACGATAGTCTTATTTCTAGTAATTTATTTCTCATATCTATTACTATTTACAATTCAATGGAATGGTTAAGTTTAATATACATTGTTTTATCTATTAATGTTCCTTCTCTTTAGTACATATTAAATTTATAATAACTTGTTCCACTTGTAGTACAATATAGGAGATTTCTTGACTATACTTATATACATATGATTTGCCGTACATATATTTTTCCTTTTTGTATTAGTTTCCTAACAGGAGTCACTAATTTGAAAAATAATATTATCACAATAATATGATGTAGTAATAATTTTCTAAGAGTCACGTAACCTCAGGTATAACCTTCAAGAAGGATTAGCCATTATGAGAGATGGTACTCTTCAGATTAATGTCTGTGCAACACTATAGAAATAGACTATATTTGTTATATTTTAATCTGTTCAATGTACAGACCTCCCACATGATTTATACTTAGCCTTTATTTCACAATATCTACTCATACACAGATTTAAACAAGTTCATTTATAAATGTTATTTTACTTCGCCACCATAATCATAACAATACTAAATACTAATTTAAAAGAAAATTACAAGGTACATACCACTTAGGGTAGAATAGGTTCCACCCAACCTTTGAGATCTTTCTTCACAGCTCCCCCCCCCCCGAGTAGAGATCAATTTCTCCAGCAATAGAGAACCTCTTGTCTATCCTAAATCTACTTATTTAAACTTTCTTTCCCTTTAGCCTGTTTCCTTAACTGCATCTAGTTAATTCAGGATTTTGTTTTACTTTTTTCCTAGGATTTCCTTTCTGTTCTTCCAAAAAAGTACTTTAAAGCTAGATTTTCCTCTTTCTAGCCTTATTCCACCTCTTCCCAGTAATTTCCTGTTTGTTGAAGTAGCTTTTAGATTTTTATCTCCAATCGAATTTTTAATATTTAATTTATTTCCTCCAAGGATTTTTGGAGGACTTGGGAAATTCTTATGAACCTTATCCATCCTCATGGATTTGGTTTCCAGATCTCTAATTAGAATCTAGTCTTTGCACAATTTAATTTCCATTTTATTTTATTAAATTGAAGTAATAAATAAATCGACACAATTGTTTTCCTTTGGGGTCCACTGTACCCTTTAGGACTTATTCAATTTTTTAATAAAAGCATAGAAACTAGATACATTACTAAAATAGCCTAGGATTGGAAGCCATCCTCTCAAGGATTCAATATTTGATCACCAAAATGGGATACCATGTAGACTAGTTTCATATCTAATCTAATGGAACAATAACAAAATGGTTGACACTCAGGCCAAATTGGCCATCCACGTTGAAAAAATGGGCTTTTCCTTTTAATGGAAGATACTACATTTATCCTATCCTTTAATATAAACTAAAATTCTATTGTCTCCCTCATTTGAAGAATCAAGAGGTAGTAAGGTACTTTAAGTTCACATGAAGCCCTAAAATTATATCACATATATATTTCCTTCCCACTCATGTAAATACTCTGCTACACCATGGGAATAACCACTCAATCATGTCATGGGAAATCCATGTGGGATTTATCATGGAACTATTATTATGTCAAATCCAAGCCTAAGGTAGGTTGGTGAATATTCATCAAAACAATTGTTTAAGTAGGTGTAAGTTTTTTTGGTCACTCTGGCTCCTATCTAGTTATTTACAATGACTCTACTTCTATTATAACTCTTTCTTAGTGGGTTTGGTCATTCCAGGATATGTATCAAAATGAATCAAGGAAAAAGTGTTCACAACACTAGTACAAAATGGCTAATTAGTTATTAAAACAATTACTAGAATTTGCATATAAATTATCTTTTTTAAGTTGGTAACCAATAATAGCTAATGTACATTATCTTATAATGTGCCCAAATTTTAGTAGTATTTATCTTACTCATTAATTATTTGTTTCAAATTTATTATATAGTATTATATTTAGTCATAAATTTGATTATTAATTTAGTCATTGATTTAGTCATTAATTTCCACAATTAATGATCAAATACACGACAAAATATACTAATATGTGATCACCCAGTAAAACCAATTAATGACCAAAATGTTGTTCATGTTATAAGATATTGGAAATTAGCTACTAATAGTCATATATATACAAATTTTAGTCACCGTTTGAAACCAATTAATGACCAAAGAAATAAGACTAAATTATGGTCGTTTTATAAGGTACTATATCTAATATCCCTATTTTTCTACTTTTATCTAGAAAATTGAAAATCCTAAAGGGTAAGTGGAACTAAAGGAAAAACTATATGTGGACATATTATTTTTAAATTTAGTAAATGTGGAAATTTAATTATTGTGCACACACTACAGTGAATTGGAGAGCAAGATTTCAAGACCTTGTGCATGGAATAAAATCCAAAGAATTTGCCAAAATCTCAAGAAATACTTGGAGAAGATAAAATAAAATAAATATATTAGATTGGAGATAAAAATCTAAAATATACATTATTAAAATGGAAAGCTACTGAGAAGAGGTGAAATAAAACTAGAAAGAGGAAAAAGCTAGTTTTAAAGATCTTTTGTGGAAAAAAACAAAAGTAAAGCCTAGGTTATAGGAAAACAACATCTTGATTTAACTGGGCACAGTTATGGAAACATGCTAAGGGAAAGTAAGCTTAAATAATCCATTCCTAGATATACAAGAGTTTTTCTACACTTTAGAGGAATTGGTCTCTGCTCAGGGGGAGCTGTGGATGAAAGCTCAAGGTTGGCTAGCAAATAGTCTTTACCAGAGTTGGTATGCCCAATTGTTAAATTATGTCTTATGATTTTGTTATTATAATGATTAGTGAGTAAGAGTTAATGTAATTAGTTATGAAATTAAGTTGAAAACTATGTTTCCTAAATTATAAATTTGTGTGATAAATTATTTTATTCTTTGGGAATAAAGTGTCTGATGTATTTAACATAAAAATATTTATAGCAAGTATAGTTAAAGTTTTTGTATAGTTACATAGACTAGTTAAATTAATTAAACAACAAAATGAACCTCTAAAACCAATTACAAGGGCTTAAATATGTTGTTAGGTCTATGTTAAGTAATATATTACAAATATAAAATACATCATCAGGATAAATAATATTCGAAATATGTTAAGAGAAACATGGTAATTAGTAGTAGAAATGCCTAATTATTTATGTAAAAAAAGAGGGAGTAGAGATGTATACAGTGGGATTGATTTATTATGTTATGTCAAGAAGGTAATATTTTGTACAAATTATGTACTTATACTCAAACTGTACAAATTTATACATTTGGAAATCTATATGCACCTACTTACAACTTGTGTTGTAAAAGAACTATAAGATCATTATAAATAGAGAGGTACTATGTATAGATAACACTTATACATACAAAATAAAATATGGACAAACATAAACTATGAATTATTCATAACTATGCATGCAGTCTAATTATTATAAGGAACTTGTAAACCATGGATGGAAATTCATCTAATAAATATGAATAGAAGTATGCATTAATATTCATGTAAAATATCATTTATCACCATCACATTCATATTGACTCAAAGTCAATTGTTATTGATATTAATTACAAATTTTATATATACATGGACAAATATCGATTAATTTTGGTGGCTGAATCTTGTGCATGATAACGTCCAACCTGTAAGTAGATGAAATGAACTTTATTGTCAATTATTTTGAGAAAGAAAGTTGAAGTGATTGTGATGTAAATTTCGAGATGTGAAGTACCTGTATGGAAAACCACAGAGATCTGAGTTAGATTTAAATCAAGTAGAATAAAATCCATAACAAAAGTGGTGCTACTTGAGTAAAAACTAATGTGATAATTATACGTATGAAATAAGGCATGAGGGAGTGGAGTTTCTCTTGTACCTGAAAATAAAAAATTTAAATACTAAGTTCAGAAAATTGTACCCAAGAATGATAATGGGATTTTTTTACTTTAACTTTGGAAACTAGGTTATTGATCATCGAACATAATAGAAAAATTAACTACGTGAGATGTGGTTGGAAAACAGATACTGGGTATCTAATAGAAAATCTTGAATCCAAGTAATACAATGAAAGGAGGGATTTTCCTGTACAATAAAGGATCATATTAGATGGAAGAAAAATTTATCAAATGAAAATTCAAAATTAGAAGGTAAAATTGTACAATACATTCCATGTTTAAATTATACATAGGAGAAATTGTGTAATAAAAAAGATGCAAATACTTGAAAGAATCACAGTGAAAAATTAAAAAGTAATTACATTGATATAATTTATATCTAAAATTGATTTAAATATCGTAAGTATTTCGTTTTCAAAACAACTCCATTGCACACAAAGAATATAAACAAATTAAAGACATTAATAAATCAGGAAGTTTCATTTTATTGGAATGATGGAATCGAATTCCAATACATTGATAATAACACTGTAAAATTTAAATAAAGCATACTAAACTTAACCTTAATCGTTTCTATAGCAAAGGATAATTAATTAAACGATGAAATTGAGGG
Source organism: Pinus albicaulis (assembly GCA_034641835.2). Classification (NCBI taxonomy): domain Eukaryota; kingdom Viridiplantae; phylum Streptophyta; class Pinopsida; order Pinales; family Pinaceae; genus Pinus; species Pinus albicaulis. The sequence continues at coordinate 1,127,789,940 of CM076584.1, read as the reverse complement.
TATGTACTTATAGTAAATCAAAATTTCACAAAGGAAATCAAAGTATATCTCTCTTTGAATTCAAAGAAATACTGATTTGAAGAAATTATCTCAAAGATGAGATATTCTTGAAAAAATAAATTGGGGTAGAAAATTCTCCAAATTCATGTTATCTGTGATTGAAAAACCTGAAGGTCGAAATTTGTAAAACCAGAGGAAAGAAATATTAATGCTATATGAAGTAATTTATGGTAATACTATCAAATTCTGGAAGCCTGAGTTCTGAACTTGCCTACCTTATTTCTCTTCATACAAAAAAATAAAATGAAAATAAGGCTTATAAATCACAAAGGGAAACACCTGTATAATAGTGATGCAATGAAGCTAGAGAGAAAAAATTTAATTCGTAGTGGCAAAGGGAAGCACGACAAAGTTTAAATTTGAAAAACCCTAAAGAAAATATGATCTGAGAGGTAGTAGGATTTGGGGAGAACGTTAAAAGATAAACATAAATAAAATACTCCTGAATATTGAAGTTTGACTTCAAAAAACCACGCAGAACTAGACATTCAAAATATAAGGAATGATGGAATCGAATTCCAATACATTGATAATAACACTGTAAAATTTAAATAAATCATAATAAACTTAACCTTCATCGTTTCTATAGCAAAGGATAATTAATTAAACGATGAAATTGAGGGTATGTATTTATAGTAAAAAAAAATTTTACAAAGTAAATCAAAGTATATCTTTCTCTAAAGTCAAAGAAAGACGGATTTGAAGAAATTATCTCAAAGATGAGATATTCTTGAAAAATCAAATTGGGGTAGAAAAGTCTCCAAATTCATGTTATCTGTGATTGAAAAACCTGAAGGTTGAAATTCGTAAAACTAGAGGAAAGAAATATTAATTCTATATGAAGTAATTGATGGTAATACCATCAAATTCCGGAAGCCTGAGTTCTGAACTTTCCTACCTTATTTCTCTTCATACAAAAAAATAAAATGAAAATAAGGCTTATAAATCACAAAGGGAAACACCTGTATAATAGTGATGCAATGAAGCTAGAGAGAAAAAAATTAATTCGTAGTGGCAGAGGGAAGCACGAAAAAGTTTAAATTTGAAAAACCCTAAATAAAATATGATCTGAGAGGTAGTAGGATTTGAGGAGAACGTTAAAAGATAAACATAAATAAAATACTCCTGAATATTGAATTTTGACTTCAAAAAACCATGCAGAACTAGACATTAAAAATATAAGGACTGATATGAGTTATAAAATTAACTATTGGTGCCAAGAAAGAAAATACTCAATACGGAAATAAACGCAGAAGGAGGAGGATGTATTGACCAACTAAAGAGTTCAATTCCTTATCTTTTGTGCGAGGAATCAGAAATACATATATGTATGCCATGAATACTATGGAGGAAATCCTTCTCTGTTGCTCAACCTATAAACATAAAAAGGATTAAAAAGATTAAGAGATTTTAGAAAAACACAGTAAAAAACTTGAACAATTTAAAGGAAGGAAATCTAAAAGGATTTCTATAAAACCAGTGTTCATTAAACAAATTTCAAAGAAAAAAAAAATGTTGAAAGTGTATTACCTATGCAGTGTTCCAACAAGAATGCACCTGTATGGCTTAAAGCCATTCACGTTGCAAACACGGTAGAAATTAGCCAGAGCCAGACATAGGGAAGAAAATTCCCAAAATTAAATGATGGAAACAAAAATGAAACCCTAGATAAGATCAATTGGCAGTAACAAATAGGATTGATCTTCACCTTTAATCGAAAAAAAGTTCCACCATACAGCTAGCTAAACCATTTAATAAGCCATGTGAACAACCAGGGTCAGACGTACTGAGTTCACATATGAAAATGGTAATGAAATAAATTGGTTACAGGGAAGTACGCTCTAAATTAATGGAAATAAAATATCATCCCTAAAAAACTATCTAAAATATGAGACATTACAATCATAAACAACAAACAAATTGTGGAGTATCCCTTTTGCGATAGGTTAATATTGACATATATAGCTGTCACATTAGATGTCCAATTCTCAATTCATAAAATGTGTGATATTATGACTAAATGCAATTCAAATGAAACATTGGGTATGTACAAATGTATTGATATATGAAAAAACCATTAAAAAAATGGGTTATGAATGAAACATAGGTAAAAAGGGTTAGTGTCACATATATCAACGAAAGTAGTCGAAACATAGTAATATATATTCTATGTAAACATACAGGAAAAAGGGTTAAGGGGACACATAATCCTCAATTGAATTAATGTGTATATATTCAGTATAGTATGTAGGTAGAATATATGTTAAGAATTGTATATAGACTCACTATATAAGTGATATATATATATATATATGAGAGAAACTTTAATATTTATTAAAGTTAAATGAGTCAATCCTGAGTGAATATATACATGTGTGTGTGTGTGTGTGTGGAAAGTTGTAGTCATAATAGTATGAGGAATCTGAGAAACTGTGTACTTGAAGTATGCCATGTAACTAATAATAAATCCTTTATAAATTTATTAAGGGAATGAATAGTTATAAATGTTATAAGTATGAACCTAAGGAGGGTATAATAAAAATACCAAGACTGAATTTTAAACCTTTAATGAAAGTCTGTAGGAGATTGTACAAATACTAAACTAAACAAATTAGAGGAAAATGTAAGTGGTATAATGTTATAAATAATTCCTTTTCGGGTAAATAGAGTTATGAAAAATGGTATCAGAGCTCATGTTGAAAAAACTAGACCTATATGTCCCCATAGAGAAAAACCCAAAAATATGCTCATGTAAAATGTAAGAAATTTTTTTTTTCTTTACAAAATATGATGTACTAATTAATTTATGTGTGCAGTGACTGAAGTGTAGAAACAATACAAATTCTATTATGAATGAGTAAGGAGAGTTGTATGTGGATCTAGGGGGTGCAGGAAACCCACCAGATCAAAATTCTCAATTGTTGGACATGATAAGAGACATGAAATGAGAAATGGTTCAGCTAAGGACTAACAATGAACTATTGTTGCAAGCCAGTGAAGAGAAATAGAGGTTGATTAAAGAGTTAACCTCATGGTATAGTCATGAAAGTGAAGACCATGGAAGAAAGAGGAAATAAGTTGAAACCAACTCAGAAGATTCTAAGGGTGGGGAAGCATCAGGACATCATTCGAGAAAGGAAATGGAATTGCAAGGTGAATTCCAAAAAATCAAATCTCCCACTTTTGATGGTGAAAAGGAGGAGGAATCAGAAGCTTAGATTCTCTACATGGTTAAATACTTCTAGGTATATGAATACGGAAGTACCCTCAAAGTGAGATTGGCAATTTACCAATTACATGGTAAAGCCACCCTTTGGTGTGACGAAACAAAAATGGTACATGTGATGGATGTAAAAAATGTTACCTGTGAGAATTTCAACAAAATTTAAGTCTACATATGTGAATGAGATATATTATGATGATAAAGCTAAAGAATTTCATGAGCTTGGGTTGGGACAACTCACAATTGATGAGTTTGTTACCAAATTCATTAAATTACTTCGCTATGTACCTTATATCAGAGATGAAAAGTCCAAAGTACAATTATTTTTGAACTTCCTACCTACTATCTATAAAGAGAGAATTGAATTGGACAATCCAAAAATACTGGATGAAGCAGTTCGTAAACCAATACTATGCTATCAGTAGTTTAAAGGCAAAAATGAGCAGTCGAAAATTTGGAAAAATAAATAGAAATGGAAAGGTGAATCGAATGTAAAAATATTAAAACCAACATATCTGAAATTTTTTGGGAAGAACCAACAAAGGAAGAAATTTAATAAAAGGAGAGAAAGCCAACCGACACAATCACATACTAGGTCTAAAAAAATGGATAGAAACATCAGAAAGGAAAGTTTTGTAAAAATGAAAAAACCACTAAATTACTGGGGATGTGGAGAACCTCACTTCTTATGTGACTGCCTACATAGAACAATTTAGAACATGAAAGTATTATGAGAGGCAACTACAGTAAATAATGTTGCTTGAAACATTCCTAGGATCGGTGTTGCACTTGAAGATCACGAGGCTAAACACCAATCAACCATGATAGAAATTGAAGGTATGATTGTTGAAAAACATGTTTCTATTTTGATAGACCCAGGAGAAAATTTAATTTATGTCAATGCACAGATTGTGGAAAAGTGTAAGCTAAAATTTGAAAGTTTTCAGTAAGCGTGGTTAGTGCAGTTAGCTACAGGAACTAAAGGAAAAGTGACCCATAAACTTCCAAAAAACTGTTGCAATTATAAATGGATATGAAACTAAAATTAATTTAAATATTTTTTCTGTAGGATCATATGATCTGTTAGTGGGAATGGACTAGTTAGAGAAGAAAAAAGAAATAGTAAATTGTTCATATAAAATAGTACATTGTCTAGATGATGAAGGAAAAGTTGTGATAGTTAAAGGAAAACCAAAACCAATATCTATCACACAAATTTCTGCATTGTAGCTAAAAAGGATGCAAAGAAAGGGCTATCAAGTGTATGTTGTAGAAGTGGAAGAATTGGGACAACAAACTAAATAGGAGGTTGTAGAAAATTACCAGTGATCAGAGATTTTAAGGATGTATTTTCAGAGGAAATCCCCCATCTACCCCCTAAAAGGGAAATTCATTTTTCAATTAAACTAGTACTAGGAGCTACAACTATTTCTAGAGAACCCTATAGAATGAGTACTCCTGAACTACTAGAACTAAAATTGCAATTGCAAGAATTTTTAAAAAGAGGGTACATTAGACCAAATGTGTCTCCTTGGGGAGCCTTAGTGGTGTTTGTTAAAAAGAAAGATGGAACATTCAGAATGTGTATAGATTACAAACAACTGAATAATTAAACTATTAAAAATAGATATCCTCTACCAAGGATAGATGAATTATTCAACCAAATGAGAGGAGCTACTATCTTTTCAAAGATTGATTTAATAACAGGATATCACCAACTCAAAATTAAAGATGAGCACAGAAACAAAACAACATTGTGAACTAGATATGGACACTACGAATTTGTAGCCCTACCCTTTGGAGTTAAAAATGCACGTGCTACATTCATGTGTTTAATGTATAGTGTACTGCACAAGTACCTAGACAATTTTTTACTAGTGTTCATTGATGGCATTTTAGTGTACTCAAAAAATGAAGAAGAACATAAAGAACATCTCAAAATAGTCCTGCAAACACTTAAAGAACATCAGTTATATGAAAAAATTAACCAATGTGAATTTTACAATCATAAAATTGAGTATTTGGGTCATGTGATTCAAAGGATGGATTAACACTAGAACCATAGAAAATACAAGAAATAATGAATTGGCCTATACCCAGAGACCAACCATATGATATTTTATGGGTATTGATGGGTACTACCGTAGGTTTGTTGAAGGATTTTTGTCCTTAGTCTATACTATTACTTCATTGAAGAAAAATGGAGTAGAGTTTGAATGGACAACAAAATGTCAAAATAGTTTGGAGAAATTAAAATTGAAATTAACTAATTCACCGATATTGAAAACTGTTGATCCAAACAATGAATTTTTAGTGTGTACATATGCATGTGTGGAAGCATTAGGAAGAGTATTGTTGCAAGATAATTGAGTAATAGCATATGGGTCAATAGAATTGAAGAAGCATGAACATAATTATACTGTATATGACTTAAAACTAGTTTTTTTTATACATGCATTGAAGATGTGGAGACATTATCTATTGGGAAGGAAGATCATATTAATGACATATCACATAAGCCTGAAATACTTCTTTACTCAACCAGATTTCAATTCTAGACAAGCTAGATGTTTATCTTTCCTTAGTGAGTTCGATATGGAAATCAAACACATTAAAGGAAAATACAATAATATTGTTGATGCTCTGAGTAGAAATTCTCATCAAATTTTTACCAATGCAGGAAGTAGTGTGAAATTTAAAATAGAAGAAAAAATTCATGAAGTGTTGATGCAAGACCAACAATATGTAAAATTGCAAGAGAAATTGCAAAAAACTGAAGTTGTGGGATATACTAAAAACCATAAAGGACTAATTTCTTATAAAAAACATTGTATATTGGAAACATGACATCCTTAAAACAAGAAATTTTATATGAGTATCGTAAAAGACCATTTGCAGGCCATCCTGGTTATCAAAAACTAATTTTAGCATTAAGGAATAACATGTTTTGGTCAGTTATGAAAAAATATGTGGTTGATTATCTATCGAGGTGTTTAGAATGTCAGCAAGTAAAAGTGGAACATCAACATCCTGCAGGATTACTGAACCCTCTACCTATTCTAGAATGGAAATGGGAAGTGGTTTCGATGCATTTCATTAATGAATTCCCTAGAACCAAGTATCGACATGACTCTATAATGGTGGTTGTAGACACATTAACTAAGGCATCACACTTTTTACCGGTACAATCTACTTTTGGTACTGCTCAAGTAGCCAATGTATTCATGAAAGAAATTGTGAATTTAAATGGAATTCCAAAAATGATTATATCTGACAGAGATGCAAAATTTAATCCAGCCTTTTGTAAAACTCTGTTTGGAGGAATGAGTACCAAATTGAAATTTACTACCGCTTACCATCCTCAAACAGATGGGCATACTGAAAGAACCAATCAGATTTTGGAATACATGTTGCACATGTATGTGATGGACAAACCTACAAGATGGAAATATTTTATGAATTTGAGAGAATTTCAATATAATAATAGTTATCAAGCTTCAATAAGATGAGTCCTTTTGAAGCATTATATGATAGAAAATATCACACACCACTAAGTTTGAGTCAACCAGAATATAAGTTGATTCTTGGACCTCATGCATTGCAGGAGATGGAAAGAAACGTGAAGAAAATTCAATAAAATATAAAAACAACTCAAGATAGGCAAAAGAGATATGAAGACAAAAAGAGAATTCATAGAGTATTCAAAGAGTATTACTTGAGGACTAAGCCTCGAAAGAATACATTATATACTGGTAGTTTTGCTAAGTTAGAACCATGCTACTGTGGACCATTTTACGTTTTAGAAAGAGTGGGGCCAGTAGCTGATACATTGGCTCTACCTAGTCACATTGAGGTTCACAATGTTTTTCATGTTTCCTTACTGAAAAATTATGTATATGATCCTACTCATGTAATTGATTAGACTATAATACAGGTGGAAATCGAATAGGAGTTTCTTCTAGAGCCCCTTTGTATACTGGCACAGGAAGAAATCAAGCTCAAGAATAGACCCATAGCTAGGGTGAAAGCGTAATGGACGAAATTTACACCTGAGGAGGCTACTTGCGAGCGAGAAGAAGAAATGAAAGAGAAATATCCATCACTATTCGAGAAGTGAACTGATATTTTGCAACACTAAGGATAGTCTTTTTTTTAGAGGGGGAATATGTAATATCGCTATTTTTCTACTTTTATTTATACAGTTGAAAATCCTAAAGGTTAAGTGGACCTAAAGGAAAAACTAGATGTGGACATATTATTTTTAAATTTAACAAATGTGGAAATTTAATTATTGTGCAAATACTATAGTGAATTGGAGATTAGGATTTCAATTCCATGAGGATGGAATCAAATCCAAAGACTTTCCCAAAATCTCCAAGAATTCTTGGAGAAAATAAAATAAAATAAATATATTAGATTGGAGATAAAAATCTAAAAGATAGCTCAGTAAAGTGGAAAGTTACTAAGAAGAGGTGAAACAAAACTAGAAAGAGGAAAAAGGTAGTTTTAAAGAGCTTTTGTGGAAAAAAAAAAAGTAAAGCCTAGGCTAAAGGAAATCATCATCATGACTTAACTGGATGCAGTTATGGAAACATGTTGAGGGAAGAAAGCTTAAATAAGCCATTCCTATGTAGACAAGAGGTTGTATACACTTTAAATGACTTGGTCTATGCTCGGGGGAGCTGTGCATGAAAGCTCAACGATGAATTGGTATGCACAGTTGTTAAATTTTGTCTTATGATTCTGTTATTATAATGATGAGTGAGCAAGAGTTCATGTAATTAGTTATGAAATTAAGCTGAAAACTATGTATCCTGAATTATAAATTTGTGTGATAAATTATTTTATTCTTTGGGAATAAAGTTTCTGATATATTTAATAGAAAAATAGCTAAAACGGGTATAGTTAAAGTTTCTGTATAGTTACATAGACTAGTTAAATTAATTAACCAACAAATAGAACCTATGAACCCAATTAGAAGGGTTTAAATATGTTGTTAGGTCTATGTTAACTAACACATTATAGATATAAAATACATCATTAGGATTAATTAATTAAAAATTGTATATATACATTCACAAATATTAATTAATTCAGCTGGTTGAATCATGTGGATGATAACGACTAACCTGTAAGTAGATGAAACCAAATTTATTGTCAATTCTTTTGAGAAAGAAAGTTGAAGTGATTGTGGTGTAAATTTCGAGATGTGAAGTACGTGTATGGAAAACCACAGAGATCTGAGTTAGATTTAAATCAAGTAGAATAAAATCAATAACCAAAGTGGTGCTACTTGAGTAAAAACTAATGTAATAATTATACCTATGAAAAAAGGCATGAGAGAGTGGAGTTTCTCTTGTACTTAAAAATTAAAAATTTAAATACTTAGTTCGGGAAAGTATACCCAAGAATGAGAATGGAATTTTTTACTTTCAATTGAGAAACTGGGTTATTGATCATCTAACATAATAGAAAAATACACTACCTGAGATGTGGTTGGAAATCGGATACCTAGTATTTGACAAAAAATCTCGAGGCTGAGTAATACGAGGAAAGGAGAGATTTTCCTTTACAATAAAGGATCATATTAGATGGAAGAAAACGTTATGAAATGAAAATGAAAATTTTAAGTTAAAATTGTACAATACATACCATGTTTAAATTATGCATAGAATAAATTGTGCAATTAAAAGGATACAAATACTTCAAAGAATCACAAAGAAAAATTAAAAAGTAATTACACTGATATAATTTATATCCAAAATTTATTTAAATATCAAAAGTATTTAAGTGTCAAAATGTCCGAGTTGCACACAAAGAATATAAATGAATTAAAGACAGTAATAAATCAACAAATTGCATTTTATTGGAAAGATGGATTCGAATTTAAATACATTGATAATAACGCTATAAAATTTAAATAAAACGTAATAAACTTGACTTAATTGTTTCGATAGAAAAAAATAATTAAATAAACGATGAAATTGAGGCTAGGTATATATAGTAAATCGAATTTCCACAAAGGAAATTGAAGTATGCTTCGATATCTCTGTATGAAGTCAAAGAAACGCGAATTTAATGCAATTATCTCGGAGATGAGATACTATTGATAAATAAAATTGGGTTAGAAAAGTCTCCAAATTCATGTTATGTATGACTGACAAACATGAAGGCAAAAATTCATAAAACCAGAGGAAAGAAAAATTAATACGAAAGTAATTGGCGGTAATACTGTAAAATTCCAGAAGCCTGAGTTCTAAACTAGGCTATCTTATTTTTCTTCATACAAAAAGATAAACTGAAAATGAGGCTCATATATCACCAAAGGAAACACCTGTATAAGTGATGTAATGAAGTCAGAGAGCATGAATTTAATATGTAGTGGTTGAGGGAAGCACAACGAAGTTTAAATTCAAAAAACCCCAAACGAAATCTGATCTCAAAGGTAGTAGGATTTGGGGAAAATGTTAAAGAGAAACAAAAACAACAAAATCTCTAATGTTAAATTTTGAATTCAAAATAATCACACAAAACTAGACTTTCAAAATATAAGGACTAATATGAGTTATAAAATTAAATATCGGTGCCAAGAAGGAAAATAGTCACTACAGAAATAAACACAAAAGGAGGCTGACGTATTAAAAAAGTGAAGAGTTCAATTTCTTATCTTTTGTGCGAGGAATCGTTAATACATATATGTATGGCATGAATACTATGCAAGAAATCCTTCTCTGTTTCTCAACCTGTAAACATAAAAAGGATTAAAAATATTAAGAGAGTTCAGTAAAACACAATAAAAATATTGAAAAATTAAAGGAAGGAAATCTCAAATGACTTCTGTAAACCTAGTGTTAGTTAAACAAATTTCAGAGGAAAACGAAATTTTTAAAGTGTATTACATGTGTGGTGTTTCAGAAAGAATGCACGAGTATGGCTCAAAGCCATTCACGTTGCAAGCAGGATGGAAATTATCTAGAGCTGAAGACATAGGGAATAAATTGCACAAAATGAAACGATGGAAACAAAAATGAAACCATAGCTAAGATCAATTGGCGGTAACAAATACGATTTGACCTTCACCATTAATCCAAAAAATGAATCCACCATAAAGTTGGCTAAACCATTTAATAATCCATGTGAACAACAAGGGTCAGACGTACAAGTTCAAATATCGAAATGGTAATGCAATAAATTGGCTATAGGGAAGTAATCTATAAATTAATGGAAATAAAATATCATCTCTGGAAAACTATATAAAATACAATACATCTCAATCATCAACAAAAACCAAATCGTGGAGTTTCCCTTTTACCATATGATAATACTGACATATATAATTGTCACGTTAGATCTCCAATTCTCAATTCGTAAAATGTGTGATATTATGGCTAAAGGAAAGTCAAATGAAATGTTGGGTATGTAAAAATGTATTGATATATGATGAAACCATTAAAAAAATGGGTTATGAATGAAACATAGGTAACAAGGGTTAGTGGCACATATATCAACAAAAGTATTCGAAACATAGTAATATAGATTCTATGTAAACGTATAAGTAAAAGGATTAAGGGGACACATAATGCTTAATTGAATTAATGTGTATATATGCGGTATAGTATGTAGGAAGAATACATGTTAAGAATCAGATATAGACTCACTATAGAAGTGATATATATATGATTGAAACTTTAATATTTATTAAAGCTAAAGGAGTCAATCCTGATTGAATATATACATATAGATGTGGGAAGCTCTAGTCATAATAGTATCAAGAATCTGAGAAAATTTATACTTTAATTATGCCATGTAACTAAGAAGACCTCCTTTATAAATTTATTAAAGGAATGAATAGTTATAGAGGTACTTATAAGTATGAACCTAAGTAGGGTATAATAAAATTACCAAGACTGAATTTAAAACCTTTAATGAAAGTCTGTAGAATATTGTACAATAACGGAACTAAACAAATTAGAAGACACTGAAAGAAGTATAATGTTATAAATAGAAAAAAAAAATTGGGTAAGTAGAGTTGTTAAAGTTTAAATTAGCTACTAATAGTCGTATATATGGAAAATTTAGTCATCATTTGTAATCTCAAAATTTTCCTTTACAATAGTAATTTATTTTCTTTTGGTAATTTCATACTCATTATATAAACAACTAATTTGGTATTTTATATTAATTTCATTTACTTTCATTAATAAATATTATAAATGACTAATTTAGTCATTGTATATTTATTTTATTTTTGTTCATATTGAATCAATATAGCCTACTAATTTAGTACTTTTATATTGATTTTATTTCTTCATTATTAATCAACATAAATATATTAGTATGATTTTGCAACTAAATTTTAAGAAAAATCATACAATGTCTATATTCATCTAATATGAAAACACAAAGTTACATATCTTAATGACAATACTAAATAATATCTAGTAAAAATATAAATAATTTCAACTATATAAAAATTATATTATATGAAATTTCAAGTATTACAATATAATTTTCCAACCTAATATTGGTTGGACTACAATTTACACATGAAATATTGTTTCATTACTCTAAAACATTAACAGTGTCATGTCAAGATATTACATGTGAATTCACCAAATCTACAGCTAGACCCTCATTCTGGAGCTCATGTAGAATATTGGCTTTAATTATCACTAGAATTTTTCTCTTCTCTCTCTCTTTCTACATCCGTCGCTCAGTGTTATTTTTCTACTCTTTCTTCAATTTCTTATTTTTACCATCAATATTGAGTTTCTCTTCATAAAATGAAAGAATATATAATTGAAAGTATAAGGCATGAATGAAAATGAAGACTGGAATATAAAATAAGGTAGAATATAAAGGATTTATATGACATATAACTCAACATCAGTAATTCCAATGCCAATTTTTCCCAGAAAACTAAGAAGCACAAACACATTTTCTTTAATTAGGAGATAGTGGCCACTATGTGGCTAGATGACCTATATTGATAGGACAAAGTTGTATCAGAGGATGGTTCAACCCTTGGAATTGATGGCAGGAATGTGATTCTCATGCATTCATGTAAGTTGTATATGTGCTTGTTAGTTTTTCAGCGTGATGGCCATTGTTACAGTTGTGTTGTCATGTAGAAGTTGATGATGTCATTTTTATGATGTGTTCACCATGAATAATGTCATTTGTATATACATTTGTGACGCATGTGAGTGTATATATGTTGTTATGCATGCATTTTCATGGTTATGGTTAGTCATGCATGGTAGGTCAGACATGCATCATGGTGGTCATCTTGTTTGTGTCATAATGAAATTTTTAGTATGTTATGATGTTTATATGTTAGTTGAGATAGAGCAGAAGAAGAAGATCATCAATGCAAAATTGCAACACTAGAATTTGGGGTAAAAACAGATCATCATACAATTTTGTATATTGGGTGTCCAGGTATTTTGGTTAATGATTGTTATAAGAATTATGGTTATGTACACGGTTGTCATTTTATTGTTTTTATTGTTACATGCATGATAGCTGTTATTTTTTCATTGTGGTCATATGAACATGAATCAGAAAATGATGTATGGTAATTAAATTGTTGTTATATGAATTGCATTAATATGCATGATGATTACGGCAATTTCATTTAGGATCTTGATGTTATATGTATTCTACTAATATGGATCAGCATGTGTAGATGGATAAGGTTACCATATTAAGGTATGACTTAATATATTTGTGATATTGGGTCATATTAATATGGTATGAATTGTGTAGATGTGACAACCTCCCCTAAGATACATTGAGGTTTGTGTTTCATTATGTCATATAATGGTGTTGGATTTTTAATTATGATGTATATTTGGTGTTTGAGTGTTTGGTGTCTGTTATTTCATCTATTTGTTTCCTGAATGTTTTATTAATTACATGATACAATTACGTGTCTATAATATTACATGGAGGAATGATATTTTTTTGAGATGGTTGAAATAACATAGATATATGTTGGGATAGTTGATTTTCACTTCAGTGTAAGTAGGTGCTAGTTGTGGCATTATCACTAGTGACTCTGAGTTGGTTATGACATGTTTTTTAGTCCTAGTAAAGGTTGATTTTAAATTAATAAATATAATGTCTCGATATTTGGAATGTGTGAATTACATGTGTGAACAATTGTAGGGAAACATGTTTGGCATTAGCATGACAAGGTAATAGTTGATTTTTTTATATAACTAACAACTGGGTGATGTAACAATATGTAATAGGACTCGATTTCAGTAAGGTAAATGGTAAAAGAAAGGAATTGGGTAAAAATTACTTCAACTGTGTTTGGAAACCACAATTCCAAATGAATGAGTGATTTTCATATACAAAGTATTCTTAATATTGACATTTTCTAGAATTATGTGGGCATGTGTTATATTCATGAACATGTATTTAGCAGGTACAATAGTTGGTTTTCATTTTTTTTTGGATCCGTCAAGGGAATTGGTGTCCCTTAAAATGTGACATGGATGTGTTCAGTTATAAGGAAATATTCTTGGCACGACAAGGTAAGATACATGGTATACTATTATATCTATTTATGTGATGAAAATTTCCTTCCTATGGTAGTATGATGCAGAGGATTGTATGCGAAAATAGACTGCCATCAAGACTTGAAGAAGGCTCAATTTTAGATTTCTCTTGCAAGCATTGGGAGCCCATGGGATTGAACCATGGTGTTTGTTTTTAGTCTTGTTCTTGTGGTATTTTGTGATTTTTTGTTCTTGATTGTGGCTTTTTTTGTTTCTGGTGCAAGACCATGACACTTTGTTTGTGTTGTTGTATTCTTATTATTTTTCATGGTTTTTATTCTTTTTTGTTTTTTGTACTTGCCTTTTATGTTTTAAGGGTCTTGGGAATTGGTTGGGAAGGAGGAAGTTAGTGGAGCTTAGGGATATTTGTGTGGTACCTAATAGATAATGTAAGACCCAGATGAAGCCCAATGCATGAGTAAATGGAAGCTGAAGGAAAGAGTATGATATCCAGTTGGATTGGTTGGGTCCATTGGTGTAAATGGATGGTGGTAGGAAAATCATGTGAAAGGTAACAAGAAAGGTAAAGTAAATTTATTTGAGGCATCAGATTCCTTAGATGTGTTGGGAATTGTTTCTCTCGATGTTGTGCATGTGATGCAAGGATAAATGAAGTTCTCTTAAACTTGACCTTATGATATCTGGTAATTATGTTGTGATCATGATTTTTTTAATGACTATATATGTATACATGTATGTATGTGTGTCATGTCTGACAAGTTCATTAACGATCATGATTGTTTTATGCTAGTAATTGCAGGTATATATATATATATATGTATGTATTCCATTGTATGAGAGGGTCATCAGGGATCATGATTGTTATATGCTAGTGTTTATATATATATATATATATATATATATATATATATATATATATATATATCTGTGTGTGTGTGTGTGACATTTTCTAATATGTACGTTTGGGATTATGATGTTTTTATGTTGATGCTTATATGTATATATGTATGTATGTGTGTCTTTGTCTAACAAGGTCATCAAACAAGGTCATCAAGAATCATTCTTGTGGAGGAATGCTTGCTTAAATGCAGATGAATGAAATGAAGAGGTTCATGGTATTATGAGGAATCAAGTGGGAATAGTATCACTATTATATTATGAGGTTAGTATCACATGGATATGAATTTATGCTATTTTATTATGCTATTCATATGCTTATGTTATTGACAGGTAATTCTAAGGGATACATCAACAGAATACAAGTGGTATGATTAGTGACATGATGGAACATGCAAGGATAATGGAAACACACTTGAGGTAAGTTTGCTTGCTAGAATCAATGTGTGGTATATGGAGGTGAAGTATTGTTGTTGTATATATGTTGTACATGTTTCACATGTGATGTTGTGTGCATGCGGTGTTATGTATATATGGTGTTGTGTAAATTTTTTATATGCAATGCTATGTATAGATGGTCTTGTGTATATTTTGTTTATGTAGTGTTGTGTACATATGGGTTGTGCACATGTTTGATATATATTTTTGTATAGATATGGTGCTTTGGGCATGCTTCATATGTGGTGTTGTGTACATATGGTGCTTTGTGCAAGTTTCATATGCGATGATGGGTACATATGGCAAGGTGTGCATGTTGTACACATGGTGTTGTGTGAATGTGGTGCTGTGTACATGTTGTACATGGGGTGTTGTGTGCAGATGGTGCTATTTATAGGTCATGCATGTTTTGTTGTGTACACGTGGTGCGGTGTACATGTGATGTTGTGTACACGTTGTGTAGTTTGTGTCATGCACATGTGGTGTTGTGCAGATGTTGTGCAGGTGGTGTGGTGTACAGGTGAGTACTATGTACATGTTGTACCTGTGGTAATGTTGTACATGTCGTATATGACATATTTTGCACATGTCATATTTCATCTATGTTGTACATGTTGTTTTGTGTGTGTGTGGTACTATGTATGTGCAATGTGTAGTCATGGTATTTTGACATGTGTATTAGTTGTGTCGTACTCTATGTATGTATATGTATTATGTTGTACACTCGATGTAGGTATACATATTTTTTTGTGATGTACACCAGATGTAGGTGAATGTATTGTGTTGTGTTCTACAGTAGGTGTAGGTGTATGTGTTGTGTTGTACACCTTATTTATGTTTATGTGTTGTGTTGGGTTTCAAAATGGATATAGGTATGTGTATTATGTTTTGTTTTACACCAGGTGTATGTGTATGTGTTATGTCGTACACCGAGTGCATGTGTGTGTGTTGTGTTGTACTCTAGGTGTAGGTGTATGTGTTGTATGATAGATGTAGGTGCATGTATTGTATGGTGTTCTATGTCATGTGTGGTTGCATATGTTGCGATTTATACTATGTGTATGTGTACATGGTTGGAGAGAAGGAATTATGTGTTTTTCGGGTGTGGAAATTAATCTGGTGTGAGTACAGAAAGGACAAAGGATAAAAGTAGAAGCTAAGGATCGATTAAAAGATAAGTAAGAGTATTTTATTTTAGTTTTAATTATGCATGTGATCTATGATTCTATTTTATGATGGTTACATGTGATATATGATTTTGATTAGGATGGTTGCATTTTGGGCTAACTCGATGTCATATGTTTATACATGATTATTTGATAAAACAACTAGCTTGACTTATTGTGACAAGAAGTGAATAGAATTGTAGGTGTAGCTTATTAACAGGCCACCGATGAGGTATGTTGAGATATTTTTTCAATTTATTCTGAATCTAATAAAAATTATGTGCTTGGTATAGGAAAGCGCGAAAAAATATTGGTTGGGTTGTTGAAACTAATTGCGAGAATTGGAAACAGTAAAAAGGATTTAGAATAGGGAGCAATATTCTGGTAAAGCACTTCATGAGAAAAGTCTTTGTTAGAAACTAGTACCCAATAATTTCCATTGATTTCCGTGAGCATGCTATGACTAGTATGATGGTTTTGAGGTAGTTATATGCCTCGGTTATTTGACCTTCTGATGTAAAGAAGCCTTGTGAAGGGATGGATAACTTGGGAAATTGGATTTCAGGGAACGTGGAATGTGAGTGAAGGCATAGAAGGGGGTGACCATATTTTGTAATGGACTTTGTAGAAGATAAGGGAAGGTTGAAGAAATGAATTTATTTTTTGTCATTAGGATTTCTAGATGGAATCAAATGAACATTAGAAGTGCACCTTGGAACAATGAGTCACAAATTTTTCATTGAGACGATGAGTGGCGTAGGATTGTAGCACTACGCATTGGTTGCAGTTTTGACTTTGACAGTGCATATTTGAGTTCCTCAGAAGGAGGTGAATCTGTGTACTACTTTTGATGGTGGAGGTGTGAGCCTTTGGATTCCCTTGTTGTAGATACAAGCATTGTATCCTTTTATTTGTAGGTTGATAAAATGTGCATATGTTTATCAGTGTATATGTGTATAATATTGTAAATATTGTATCGATATGGATTTACAATACATAGAAAGTATGATTATTTGTGGGTTGAAGAAATTGTTCATAAGAATGTGTGGTTGGTATTTTAAATATCATAATCAATCGTGCTATAAATCTCTATTAAATGATATGTTGTCATTTTTTAGGTAGGATGTCATAGTAAATACTACAACGAGTTGTTTTCTAAAGCTCCATAAGAAGTATGTTTTGGTTTTTCAGTGCTTTGGATGGTTGTAGGTGTGATTGAACACCTAGGACGATGTTCTCTAAGGGGGCATAATTCTTTAACAACACTTGTTAAAAATTCATGTAACAATGTTAATAATTGTAAAATAAGACCAAGGTTATGGAACACATATTCCAAGCTGAATGTGGGAAAAACATCGTAGTGTGTGCTCATTCAGTTTATTATGGCTAAGAAATTTGACAAAGGCATTGGAAAAGGCATTTGAAAGCAAAAGACGTATTATTGGAATTTTATTTATGAAAATAAAGGAGAATATGAGAAAAGAAAGGTGAAAGGTCACATATTTGCATGAGAGGAAAAATGAAGGGAAATAATGAAAATTTGAAGAAATTTGGGGCCTCATTGATAAAAAGGCTTATGAGGATGAGTTCATAGAATTTTTTAATTTCTATGGTGGAGCACTCTCTATTATCGATCTCTCACTCTTTTGGACACTTAGAGCATTCTTGGAGAATTATAACATTGGATTGAGAAAAGTAAAGGAAGAGAAAAGAAGGAAAAGGGAAGCAAATATCAAGCAAGGAAGAGTAGAATGAAGCGGCTACAATGAGATTACTTATAGCTATTAATTATAATGTATGATTTACTCGCTATATGTGGCATGCATGGTACATACATGTGTATATTTGGTTAAATTTTTCTGATTGACGTGGGTTTTTCTAGGTGTGACAGTAGATTTCAACCTTACCTTTCCATTTCCAGATAGCCATGGTGTGCTGGGTTCTCTTATATTTGATTGAGCCGGATTTTGGGATGGTATAAAAAATGAGTGGGGTGGTCACAGGAAAAGATCACAAAGCCATAGGAATCTATTGGATGGTAATGGAAGGATACATAGTAAACCCTGATTGTGAACCTCTTCATTAGGCCTTGGAATCCCTTGAGAAGTAATGTTGTGAGACATGATAAATACTAGAGGATAGAGCCTCATTAGGCCTAGGCCTAGTCATCCTTTGACTAGTTATGGAAGGATACACAACAAATCCCAAGGAGTGTAGACAAATAAATTCCTCATGGTTTAGGTGGATATCTTCGGAGGAATCCAGATTGTTTATGGCGTAGTGATTGAGTTGGATTGCAGTAAATATTGGTGGTATTGATGAGGGTTTCAGGCATATAAATCCATTTGTGAGATATATCGTAAATCCTAAGGAAGATCTGGTTTGCTTTTTTTATGTCCCACATTCATTCTTATAATATGGCACGGGGGTGATTTGTTGAAAGAAAGCTTTGGTTAACCCCAATCTATGGTCAGATGGTATGTCAAAGTCCCTGACCTGGTTGAATTTTGCATATGTTAATAAGATCTCTTTCCCTCTTGTCATTATGTGATATTAATTGTTGTTCTATCACTGATATTATTCTACTTATATGTTGGTTATAAGCCTGGTTTCATGACAAATTTTACCTATGGACGACCTTAACATGAATTTATTAGAAAATAAATGACCAATGAATATATGACCTAATATAAGGTAATGCAGCTATTATTATAAGGTATTAATTCTTCTTTACTAATCTCGGATAAGTATGAGACCTCTATGCTCAGATCTGTTGTTATGACTTGTATATTACATATTTTTGATATGTTTAACGAAATGTTTGTCATGGCTAGTAGGGGTTTGATCAAGTCATAAATAAAATTTTTGTATAGGTATCTTTATTCCATTGCTATTATTTATTTATGGGAGTTCCATGAAGTTCTGCATAGTGGCATGATACCTAGCCCTCAAAAAGTGGCTCAGAATCTGGGGTCAGTAGCTTAGAACAGCCTGAAAAAATGCCACATTTGTTGGCATGCCCTTCTATGGGAGTGAATCGAAGGCCTTCTATGGGAGAAACTCAGGGCCGAAATAAGAAAAATGACAAGTTGTCTCAGGGGTTAAGCACCTGGAAGGGTTTACTGCCTCCTTAAGGGACAATAGTTATCGAGGAATGTATTATTGGTTTTTTTTCGTCAGTTCCAATATCTTAACTATACTTGGGGATTTGAGTTACCTCCTAGTAGCCTCTCTTCACATGTTTACCCCAATTTCTTGGTTAACTTGGGTAAATGTGGGAGGAGAGTGGTTAAATTATTCATCACTATATCCTAAAAAAATAGATTTATCCCCCTTGTCTAATTTATTTCTTAACTCATCTGGGATATGTTCATATGCCACACATCCAAAAAATCTCATGTGAAAAGAACTATGCTTTCTTCCACTCCATTCTTCTTCTATAATAATACTCCTATCCATTTCCACAAAGATTCTAACTTTCCTTTCATGGACAATTTGGTTGAGGTGTATACCCTATTGTGAATTGTTTTTGAATTCCCTCATCTCTCACAAAGCATAAGAATTAATTTGAAATGTATTCAAAAAATATCTTAGTTGTCAAAGATTTTATGCAGTGTTTACTTTTTTTTACAACAAGAGCCTCAAATTGATGAGAACACTCAAACACTTCGTTTTTATGTCTTATAAAAAAAGGCCCATGTCTTTCTTGTGTAGTCATCTATGGATTTCAAGAAAACATAACTTCCACCAATTGATGATGTATGCATTGGTCAACACAAATATGAATGGATTATTTCCAAAGGTTTGTTTTCCCTTATTTACTTTCCTATTAGAAATGATTCTCTTTTTTGTTTTCCCAAGATGCATCCTTCACATAAGTTGTCTATTTTTTCTATAAGTGACAAACCCTTTACCAATAATTTATTGTGTAGTTAGTTTAGACCTAAAAATTCAAGATTTAAAAATCTTATATGCCATGGCAAAATTTCATCTTTTATCTACGCTTAAAAGGTTGTTTATGTGACTACTACAATTTTTTTTCAGCTTCTTGTGGATTCATCACTATATCCTACAAATATAGATTTCTCCCCCTTGTCTAGTTTATTTCCTAAATCATCTAGGATATGTTCATATTACACACATCCAAACACTCTCATGTGAGAATAACTATGATTTCTTCCACTCCATTATTCTTCTAGAATACTCCTTTCCATTTCCATAAAGATTCTAAATTTTCTTTCAGGGACACCATTTGGTTGAGGTTTATACCTTCTTATGAATTGTTTTTGAATTCCATTCTCTCTAAAAAACATAAGAATTAATTTGAAATATATCCATAACCTATCTTAGTTCTCAAAGCTTTGATATAGTGCCCACTTTGTTTTTAAACAAGAGCCTTGAATTGACGAAAACACTCAAACACTTCATTTTTATGTCTTAGAAAAAAGGCCCATGTCTTTCTTGTGTCCATGGATATCAACAAAAAATAACTTTCACCAATTGATGATGTATGCATTGCTCCACAAAAATATAAATGGATGATTTAAAAAGGTGCATTTTCCCTTATTGACTTTCCTATTGGAAATTATTCTATTTTTTGTTTGTTCAATTGGCATTCTTCACATATGTTGTCTAGTTTTTCTATAAGTGAAAAACACTTTACCAATAGTTTCTGGTGTATTCAATTTAGACCTCCAAATTTAAGATGTTCAAATCTTAGATGCCATAGCCAAATTTCATCTTTTATCTATTCTTGAAAGGTTTTTTGTGCACTACTACAATTTTTCTTTCAGCTTTTTGTGGGTTCATTAAGATTTGTGATTGAGAAACCTATACCTTCACTTATGGTTTTATCCCTAGGGGAAACATTTTATTTCTTTTGATTTTGAATTTTTCAATGAGTTTATTACTTGGATATTTATCTAGGCTTGTCCGATACTTATCAAATTTTGTTTAAACCTTGAAAAAAAGACACATCTAACATATACTTATTCTCCCCCTCCTTGGTCAGAATATTGACATTTCCTTTACCCATGACTGACACTCTATTATCAATCCCTAATGTGAATTCTCATTTTACACTCTCCTCCAAATTGAAAAGAATTTATACGTTCCATGTCATATGATTGTTGCAACCTGAGCCTAGAAACCATACATCATTTTCCTTATCTTGTGCTACATTGAAACATAAAAAACATTTTTTTTCCCTTTGTAAAATTTGCATTTGGTTTACTAAGATAATGTTATTTATTTCCACATTCATTTAAACAATTCACATACTTCTTAAAATAATGACATTGAACTTGAGACTCTTTATACCTTTGAATTTTAGCTTGACTTTCGCTTGGATTTTGACTTGGATTTTGAGTATTGCATCTTACTCTTGAGCTTGAAGATATGCTTATTCTACTGCTATATATAATTCTTCCTCTATCTCTAGAATTTGACCTTCCTATACCTTTCCCTTAACCATCTAAGGATTTTTTCAAAAAAGCATGTTCGAATGAAGGATTGGTTGACCTGATCAACCTATTTTCATGAGAAATGAGTGAGGCATTGATCTCATCCACTAAGAACTATGAGACATCCTTTGTATCCTATATGGCCACAACAATAGAAATAGTCTTAGAACCCTTTGGTAAAATTCTTAGAATATTTTCAACCACTCTCCTCTCTTCAAGTGTCTCACTATGAGATCTAATTTGTGTAAAAAATAATCTTTTTTCTTTGAATCCTTGATATATAATGTTTCAAAATCTCTTCGCAGCATTTGATACTTTGTTTTCTTTATATTTTTCATGCCTTGAAATGTTGTCTCAAGAATGACGCATGCCTGCTTTTTATTTTTTTTTATTGTAATCCTTGAAAAAAGACTCTGAAGAACTTCTTGGTATATGTAGAAAATGACTTTAGAGCCCTTCCTTTTTTTTCTCAGCAAATATCTCTACAGAGAGAATGCATTATATGTTGTTCCATTGACTAGTTCTTGGAACCCATTCTCTACAAGATCACATATATCTTGAGAACACAATAATTTTTTTATTGTGACTAATCAATAATCATAGATCTTCCCATTAAACTAAGGAAATTTTGGATTTGTAAAACTTGTACTTGAATTTATCATTGCTTGCTAATAGGAACCTTGCCTCCTTGTCCAATTACAATAGACCCGCTCTAATAAACCTATATTGATAAAAATTATGACCGAGTACATGTTCTATAGCTTTCACAATGCCAACAAAATCTGAATGGTTGTTACAAAGCACACAACCCATGCCATCAGAGTTTGGCTACTAAATTAATTATTTTAATACTAAATTACAGAGAAAAAGCAGAGAGTAATTTGAGTCTCCTAACGACAACAAAGAAATGGATTCAAATATATTTTTACTTCATTAAAAAAACTGTTACATATAATAATACAAAATTGAGAGCGAATTTCTTAGATTACTTGGAATTTCCACATTGTTACACAACAACACCACCACACGCACCAACTAGGCACCTTCTTAGCTCATACAACAACCATTCGTGCACTCTAAAAATCATGTAGCATGAAAACCAACACCAAAATTTCAAGATCCCAAATCTCGAAACAAAGGAAACTAATAAGAAAAAATGAAAAGGCTCTTTTTTTTTATGTTCATGGAATTTATCCTTACACAAATAACCTCTTTGTATTCCACTCAAACAATTCATATTCCATGTTGTTGAATTCTTCACCTTCCTAATATTAGTCAATTTGTTTCCTCAGAGGCGGACAAGCCAAATTTGTAACATGCATCCCATGCTCATAGGGCATCTAGTAGTGATTGTCTTGTAGCAACATACCTAAAAAAATTTAATTTTTTTTAGATTTGTTCAGACTACAAGAGTATCAACACCCGATTATGGGAGTGTCAACAATTTGAGAAACATCATCTCTTTGATAAAATGTAGCTACAAGAATAGCACCAAATACTAGTTGGATGTACCAACAACTAACATAATAAGTGTATCAACAACTATGTCAACAACTTGAGAACAATCACCTCTTTTATAATATGTAGCTACAAGAGTAGCATCAATTACGAGTTTGGTGTACCAACAACTAACATAATAGGTGTATCAAGAACTTTCAAATACATGGGAGTAACAACACTTATTAAGTATTCACTTAAACTTGTTTTTAGTTGATGAGGATTGTCTGAGGCCAATTTTTTTTTTGCATCACCTTAACTTTAATATCACTTGAAAAAAAAGGTAGAGAAGAAAAATACGCTAAGAGGCCACTAGAAAAATAGACTAAGAGGCCAGTATGATTTCGGATTAAAAGGCCAATAGAGAGGATATTGTCTATCGTTGTTGTTCTCCAGCTCATCCTCTAACGCCTTCAACATCAGATGGTCCATTTCATTATCCAGCTGCTGCATGAGAGTTTTTCCATTGTGGAATCAAAGTTATCTAGACATTTAGGTGCAAGTTTGTCATGATTGTGACTAGAAGATAAAAAATCCAATACAGAGACATGTGAGAAATAAAGGAGATCATCACCAACTCTATTCGCTTCACTCAAAAAATCATAAAAACTTAATCCATTTGAGTTGAACTCTCCAAGCTCCCCATAAGTCGCATCCAAATGTACTCTTTGAACTATATAAGGAGTAGCAGTGGACAATATATTGTTTGAACCAATACTCTCCTTTGAAGGAGTGACAAAATCATCTTCTAAATTTATATTAGTCTGACCTTTCTCCCAATTTCTAGATGTCATATATCTAGTGCCATCGGATGTATGAAAAACAAGTACTACCTCTTGAATTGGGTTGTACCTGGATCCATCATTAAGAGACACAATTTCTGGTTTCTCATGTGTAACAACACAAGAGGACCTATTAGGTGACTGTCTCTCAGGCTGCAAATTCAACTCTGCCAATGCCCGGTCATAGTGTTGTTCTTTGAAAAGATCCATGTCAGGCTGATTATCATTAACTGAATTAAATTCTTTCTTTGGCTTGGAAAGCATAGGGATTTTTGATAAATAATTTTTTGCAGCGTACCTAGAAGCCTTCAAATTAGGGTTTGACGAATTCTCTTTTAATTGATGTTCATCGAATCAGGATGTTGCAGATTTTGGACCCACCGTCATTTTAACACTTCCTTTTGTAGATAAAATTTCACATTTCTGACCCACCTGCATATTAACTCTGCTCCTAGTGGATGCACTTTCAAATTTTGGACCTACAGGAATTTTAACACTAACGTTGCTTCGTGTGGATGAAATTTCAGATCTAACACTGAGTTGTGTGAATGAAATTTTAGACTTAACACTGCACTGTGTGTATGAGCTTTCAGATGCTTTATGTTGATGAACATTCATATTTAACACAGCTCTGTGTTGATGAACATTCAGATTTTGGAGTACTCACCTGCATTTTGACACTGCTCTATGTGAATGAACTTTCATATTTAGAACCCGCCGACATTTTAAAACTGCTCTTTGTAGATGACATTACTACTTTAGGTAATCTCAACTTTGTCTCTTGAGCGAACACCATGTTGTTATGCTACGAAGAAATACTTCTGATTTAGATCGAGATAGCCTCCTGCCTTTAGCCTCAACCAAAACTAATAAATCTGATAAATTGTCGAAGTCAAATCATTTAAATGAACTCTAGTCTCTTTGTTCATGATCTCACGGCTTCGCCACAATTCTGAGAGATATAGCATACTCATTGTGATTTCACGGATGCACAATGTTGTAGATATAGCATACTCATGAAATTATTGTATCTTTAAAATCAAGCTATGTTAGTTGGCTAACTGAATAATGTTTAAAATACTCTTATAACCAAACAATTTGCAACCTACCCGAGTGGTTTTTTTTCCCTCACTTTTTTTTTTTTAATATGTGTGTTTAGTTAAAATATTGATATATTTTAAGCATTGTTATAATCAGATTGAATTATTATATTGGTAGTTGTATTTGTGGATTTTTATGTCACCTCACAATCATGTGGCATTCTTCATATATTGCATGCAGGGGTTGTTTTATAAACAAGTGAGTTCAAGGTTTTTTTTTTTTCTAACAATGTATTAACAAGTTAGTTCAAGGTTTTTTCACAACTTAGTATAATTGGCATATATAATTCTTATTATTCTAATAAGAATGTGATCTATAATATTAGAAAATGATTAATAAAATAAAATATTTTAATGTTATTTTTAAATAAAATATTTCAGTATTTATATAAATATTAAAGCGATACAAAACATTTTAAGATAATATTAACTATATTTTTTAATATTGACTATAAATAAAATATTTCAACATTTTATCTTATGAATTTTTTATTTCTCCGTAAGGGATTATTTATTTTTTAATATGGAGTTGACATAAGAAACTTTGGGAACTTAAATATTAATATCCAAGGTTCAAATCAACATGAAAGGACATGTTGTAGGACTAGGTTTATAGGTGTATACTTAAGGTGTATACTTGTGAGGCACCATACCACATTCAACTCAGATAAATAAAAATATAAATAAATGATAATAAAAAATAATATAATCAACCTCCAACGACAATTCAATTGGCTATCATCCATGTGTTATGAAGTATTATATAAAACCATGAGATTCAATTTTCAAATCCTATCAGGTCAAGCTAACCAAAAAATTAAAAAATATGTTAATAGGAACAATATCTATAATATTTCAATCTTCACTAACTAAAAATATTATGTTTAAAATTGCTATCTATAACTTAATGTAAACTAGATGTGTGATTTCTTTTGTGTTTAACATGGAATTGACATATGCTATTAGAAAAATACTAACTAGACAAATATATCTTAATCTTAAATCTGTCATATCCTTGTGTAAAAATTATATTCCTTACAATGTAAGCATTTTCTCAAAATGCAATATGTAATCATTTTCTGAAAATGCAATCTTTTCCCCATATTTTACACCTCAAAAAATTTTAAGAATTAATTAATAATATGAGAATATTATCCCATATGTTAATGCATTAACTAGATTCTTCTCTTTTGTCCTTATTACGCTGTAAGGCGTATTTATTTGAAAACAACTCCCATGTTGCTTACATGTCCTTCATTTGCATCGTTAGATTTTTTGTTAGACGATTAAGATATCCTCACACGTTGATTTCAATTCTGTATTGCTTGTTGAGTGGCAACATATCCTTGAATTCGGTATTACTTAGCCAGGTGGCAACAGATCCGGCCTTGCCAAAGTTAGTTAACGACAATCACGCCTTCCTGATCACCCTTTCGATATTACTTGGCAAGGTGGCAACAAATCTGGCCTTGCCAAAGTTAGTTAACGGCACTCGCGCCTTCGTGACCACGCTCCCCATTAGCATTAGCCGCGAGCATCAACAGATCTTGATTCTGCTAATTCAATCCTTGTACCTCTCGTGACAACAAAGTCCTCAAAAGAGAAAAAATAGCACAGACATCAATTTATGAGCTAGAGGGGCTAAATACACAGCACTCCGAAGAGCTTTTCTGCTTTCATGCCTTTGGTCAACCACATCCACAACCAAAATTGCAGATCTTGCTTCATGATCATGACAGATATGTGTTTATATTTTTTGTAAATTAATTTCGTTCAAAAATTAGGCTTTCGAGTTGCTTTCTTGGTCTTAATTTATAGAATAATTTTAAAGTTTCTTTATTCATATCACGATATATCTTTTTTGTTATTTTTCTTAAATTAAGAGGTAATAATTGAAATTAATGGAATCAAGATGGTTTCTCCATTAGATCCTATTTTGAACTCGGAATATTTAATGGGCAGTTCAGAATTTTCATGGTACAAAAGATGGAGTGATGAAGTATTGGGGAACTGAGGTATCTGTTCAATAATTTTCAGTTTCGTGGTATTTCGAATTTTCAAGTTGTTGCAGCTGAAGAGAATTATTCAGAACGCATACTAAGAAGGGCGCGGTCACCACATTTCATGTGGTTCCACTGGTATAAGTGTCTACCTTTCTAGATTCCCATGGCGAGGTTAAGAGTTTTAGAAGTTGCAGTGGTGAAATTAAAATTATTGTGGCAGCATGATTCTCAGGTATGTTTCTTTTTGCCGACTTCCATTTCATTCTGCAATGCTGAAGTCATCATATACATATTTCTGATAGTTGAAACGCGTACATTGCAGGTCCCTCTTCAACTGCGAGAGCTAAATATTTGCGCTCCCCTAAAATTACAACAGTGTTAGTTTTTAAATTATTTCTAAGAAAATATTTTAAATATCTTGAAATCTTAGTAACATAAGTCGAATCTTAAAACAAAATGTTCTATCACTATCAACCTCGAGTCCCCTAGCGTTAAAAGAAGAGTATATCCAACTCGAAGAAACAAACAGGTAGAGAGTGGGGAAAGCGTTTCGAGCGGTGATGTATGTGTTTTGAAACTGCTGAATTTATGTTTATCATGTAAGAAATATCTTGGAATCTAAAGAGAGCTCAAACATTCTCTTTTATAATTGATGGTCAAAGAAGTAGTCAAATAATTTGACATTTTTCTTAATCATCAAATTTCAAGATATTTTCAAAATTTACAATCTTACAAATAAAAATGATGATTTAAAACCAGTCTAATCACTCTAAAAAAACCAGTGTAATCACACTAAAACTAATAGATGATTCTTTGCACACTTAAAATCACAATGATGGATTGACTAATGTTAGGCAAGGAACTGCCTCTTATAAAAAACAAGCCAAAAAATGCCTCTGTTTAATCAGACATGAGTGTGGTACCACGATTTTATTTGTCTTCTATTGTCTAATATTCTCACATCCACATCTTAATATTTTATTAGATTCCCTCTGAGCACAGTAAAACTAAAACTAAAAAGAAAAAGGAAGAAAAAACTAAACCTAATCATATTACAGTAAACTTTTTGTTACCGTAGTAAACATGTATAACCTTGAGAAGTTTAAGGAAAATCCAGACATGCTCGATATATATACATAGTAACCCCAAGTACAGAAAAGTACAGAAGAGGAAGCTCTTCATACGATTAGCCAGTGGTTTTCTGGTCTAATGTTCTATTACAACTCAAAGATGCACATTCACTATACACTTCACATTACAATTTCTTTTTTGTTATGTTTAACGAAGTCCCCATTAATAATGTTAGGTTTATTTTACCTTTCACTAAATTAGCTGAGTACCCTAGATTTTATGTTGTTACTGCGTAAAATGTGATGTATGCACATTCCAAAATATTTTTGAAAAATTATAAACTATTAAAGTAGTTTATATTTTAAAATCTTATCTATAAATATCAAGAATATTTTACACTCTCAAATGGTTCACTAATAGTTTAGTGTATATTAAATTATTTAACAAAATTAAAGATCTAGAAATATTTTGTTTTAGCAAACTTTGATATGTCTATATGTTAATCAGAAAATCCTTGGCATGTCATCAACAAAAAGAGGGAATATTCTGTGTAATCACACTAAAACTAATAGATGATTGTGTGCACACTTAAAATCACAATTATGGATAATGAATGTTAGGCAAGGAACTGCCCCTTATAAAAAACAAGCCAAAAAATGCCTCGGTTTAATCAGACATGAGTCTGGTACCACGATTTTATATGTCTTCTATTTTCTAATATTCTCACATCCACATCTTAATATTCTATTAGATTCCCTCTGATCACAGTAAAACTAAAACTAAAAAAAGGAAGAAAGAAAAAACTAAACCTAATCATAATAAAGTAAACTTTGTGTTACAGTAGTAAACATGTATAACCTTGAGAAGTTTAAGAAAAAGCCAAACATGCTAGATATATATACATAGTAACCCCAAGTATAGAAAAGTACAAAAGAGGAAGCTCTTCATACAATTAGCCAATGGTTTTCTTGTCCAATGTTCTATTACAACCGTATTTAACATTTACTATACACTTCACATTACAGTTTCTTTGTTAGGTTTAACTTCATTAAAAAGAAGTGATTTCTTGCTTATTACAACTGATGCATGTCCTTTTCTTGACTTGTTGGTTTACATGTTGTGCACCTGAAGTGGCCCAGAGGGGTTGTCGGCTCTATAGAGACTCTAATTTGGAATGTTTAGATTTGTCTTACACATTCTTGACAAATTTATTGTCAACCATCAATACTTTTCCCCAATTAATTGTTACTTTAGAGACTTAAAGTTACAACTCCTATGTATTTTGTATTCATTCTTAGCAATTTTTTAACCTATCATTGAGTGCCCTTTTGTCACAAAATTTAAAAACATTTTTTTCCCTTTCATATTCGTAAGGTTTTGAACTTTCAAGCTTGCAAATATCTTGAGAATTTAACATTGATTACACTCCACAGGATAAGGTCACTTTCAAAGATATGTGAGTTGGATTTATCTGATGCAATTCTTAGCCAAAAAGGAAAATTCAAAGAGAAAAGATAGAGTTTCTTGCTTTCTATTGATCCAAATCTCGGAGCAAACTCTGAACTTGTTGGAACAACCAAATTCAAATACCAATTCAAACCAAAAAATAGGCTATCATAATAGAACTGATCAACACAGACTCAAAGAAAGAGGAGAGCCAAAGATTGAAATCAATCAAATTACTTCATTTCACGCCCTTGTTGAAGACCTTTGTTTCAGCTTGAGGGAAGGAAATGAAGTGAAATATGAGATTCTTTCTGATTGTCTCGCCTTTGGCTAGGAGAATATTTTGTTTTCATATATACATGTTTAAAACACTTAATTTAGTCTCACCATGTCGTGATCATGTTTTTAACACATTAAGAAATATGGAGTTGTATGAAACAATTTTATTTTTTTTAATATTCCAATCAATATTTTTAAGAATAAAAACCATACACTTGTGAAGAAAGAAGCACCCAAACACAAGATATAATGTGATAGAAAAATCTTAATCTTAAGCCAAGAGTAGCTTCTAATAATTGAAAAAATGAATGTGTTCCAATATAGAAGAAATACGAGTGAATAGTACATATTTGTAAGGTAGAATTTTAAACCTTAAAAATAAGGACATAAATCTAGGAAAATGAATCCATATGGGACTTATAAAATTATAAAAATGTTTTACTTATTTTTTATATGATATTATTTCTTATGTTATTGCATGACGGTGTTTCTTTTGCAACATATGGTGCAATTGCTAGTTATTGTTAATTTCTAAAATATTTTTTCTCATTTGGATGATTTGCATTAAATGCATTATCATGATTTTATTTTTTTCACTTTGATTTCATTTTCTTCTTCCATTTTTAATCAATAAAAAAATTCTTCTTTTTAATTAAAAAAATATAATTTAAATGTTTTATATTATAATATTTATTAATTTATTTTCTTTAATATTTAATAAAAATTTATTAAAATTATCAAATTCAAAATATATAAAATATTTAGTACTTTAAAAAGTTTACAAAATAACTTATTTATATATTTAAAAATATAATTTAGATAACAAATATTATAATTAAAAAAAAAAAAATTATACAACAAAATTTTTAATAAGAAAAATAAAACATACAACTTTTAAATCTATCGTTCAATCAATAAACTCCTATAATACATTATGGATTTTTTTACTTTTATAACTTTTTCTTTATTTTCTATATAAATAATTTCTTTAAATTTGTTTTGTATTATGTGTTAAGAGTATATTTAATTTTGGAGTTACCTTTGGAAATGTGATGAGTGAGACATGTCATGATCATACCAATGTTAAGTAGTCACAATTAATTATATTTTAGTAAATATTGTTTTCACTGTAGAAATTTTAAGAATGATACCGGTCATGACCATGAACATTTTACCATGAACATTTTAAGTCATTTCCATTAATGATATTATAATAAATGTTGTTTTGTGGATAGTAAGTAATAGTTAATGTTGCATTATATTTGTGCTGATTTTTTGAAGGTTTTCTAATATTTTTAATAGTTTAAATTGTTTAAAATTTGATAGGGATTTCTGGGAATCACAAGTTTGAGTTGTAAAATTTCCACAATCTAAGTGTCTAAGGGGTTTTTCAGGGTGTTGAATCCATATATGCAGTCAAAAACCCATTTTAAATAGCAAAATTCGAGAGTTGGAAAAAATAAAATCCTCACTTTGAGCCAAAATTCTAAAACGTAACATGTTTAGAAAACCAAACTAAATTAAAAAAGGAGGTTAAAAATTAAACTAAACCATGAAAGAGTGAAAATGGAAAATAATTAGAAATAAGAACGTTTTTAGTAGGGATAGAGACAAAAAGGAGAGTAATAAATTAGAATTTGGAACACTTTGGATCTTCTTTTGAAACTATTGTGGTTATCCATGGTGTAAGGATCATATTTTATGATGCATCCCAAGGGAAATTTATATTATTTTTTGAATGAAACTTGGGAGCATGATGAGTCTAAGGTTCCTCACATTAATGATCATGTGTTAAGATGCATCCCAAGATAAATTATATTATTCTTTTATTGAAACTTGGGAGCATGATGATTATAAGGTTCCTCACATAGATGGATTCATTTTTTGGTCAACTTGCAACAAATAAACCTCTCACACAGGAATTGAAATAATAACCTATTATGTAAAAATATTGTCTCTCCTTACACTCAGTTCCATGAGATAGACCCTTCAATTGATACATTTGGATAAAAATATATAGCAATAATGCTAAGAGGATATATATCACAATTTGTTACTTTCACTTATCAGCTCTATCTTTTATAACAAAAATAATCTAGATAATAATTTTCTTATAATACCTTGAGAAATATACAATAGTCTAAGGAATAAAGATAAACTCTTCTTGTTAGGAGACTTTAATGTGAGAAGCGCATATAACCAAGTTATTCTTCTAATTAACTATTAAAAAACTAATCCACTTTAGCTAGATGAGGATCTTTACTTTGCTAGTAGATTCAAAGAAACTTTGAAGACCGATGAACAAATTTATTTGGTATCAATTTAGTTAAAATATTTAGTTCTCAAAATCTCATAATTTGCAATGATGCAATCAAGTGGCAAAACTCCAACCAAATGGCTTGTATTCATGGTCTCATAAGTAGTGTCATGGATTATGATAAACGAGATCCCTATTTCCAACCAAATTGTAAACTTTGACCTCCTAAATGACCATGTGCTTGACTATGATCATAGACATTTAACCTTAATTCTAAACTTTTCCATGCAAAACAAGCATATGCATAAGAATTATGAGAGTCAAAGCTCCCTCCTTTTCGATAAGAGCAAAATGGATCTCCTTTTAAAAGATTTAAATAGGGATTAAATCCTCTTAACTTATAAGAATAATATTCAAAACTTTTATCATAATTCTATTACAACTCTCTCTTCTACCATTTGCAAGTTCTCTACTAAAATGTCATGTAAAAAGAATAATAGAATTATCAACTCCTCGTATGATAATCATTATAAATTTCTATAAAAGTGATTATGGATGCTCCTAATCAAACCTTAAACTTTGTAAGATAAATACCTATGAATATCTTACTAAAAGAAAGAAAATATGCCATATAAATAGAATGAAATAAAAATTATTGCACCTCACTAAGTATGATCTCAGAGAATTTTGGATGAAAATTCAAATTTATAAGACTAAACAAAATCATTTGATTCCCTTGAAAAACTAGAATATTTACCTTAAATCCTTATATCAATTCCCTACCACCATGGACACCATTTGGAATTCCCCTATAGAGGATGTGATACCCCAAATGAAAATATTTTAGTATAGTTTAGTATGGTTTGTTTAAATAAAATGTTAATTATGGAAATATTATAATTAACTAAATAAATAAAAATAGGTTTGATAACTTCCTACCTAGACAAAGTGTGGAAAAGTAAAAAATACTTAGTTGTGCTGTATTTTGAGGAAATTTTATTAGTAAAATTTGGGAAATATTAAAATCCTAATTTTATAAGTGATTGTGCTTATAATATAACGGAAAAACATTGGATAAGGTGCATAATTGAGAAAATAATATTTTTTGATAATTAATTGTGAGCTGGAAAAAATGAAATTGATTCTATTAGATATAAATAAGAGATACTTACTTCTGCATGAGCATGTAAAGACGGTGTTAGTAAGAAGTATTAAGAAATCAAGAATTGAAACTTAGAAAGGAAAATGGAAATCAATAATGTGAAGAAGTCACACTAAACTTATTTACACCATAAAATTGGGCTCCTAGAAATTAGTAGTTTGAGGTATTTCTTTTATTAAAATTTGTTGTTGGAAAGAAGGTGGAAGGAGCTTATCAAACCATATCTTCAAATAGGTTTTATTTTATTTTATTCTCAGAGAGAGAGAGTATATAAATCTTTTCGATTTTTTTTCAATATTTTTATAATGAGAGAATTGGTTCATAGTTTATAAGTATCCCTTTTTTGTAACACCTCCAGTCTAAGGAATTTTTTTTTATTTTTTTTTTTCACCTATATACTATGGTTTCATTTACCTGGTTGTTTGAGTAAGGAGCTAAATTTTAATCTCCCTCTTGTTAAAATTTCCTATACTCATCTAGTATCTCTTACCCACTTCAGGATTTTGAGTACTCCCCAGGTATACATTACAACTCTGCGATATTCTTCCTAGGCATAATAAACGCATAGGCTTTGTGGACTTACATACATGGTGCATATATACATGTAACACCTATATATATATATATACCATCCCTTGACCATATTTTTGAATTCACATATATATACCGCATAAGTAAGGAGCTAAATTTTAATTTCCCTCTTCTTAAAATTTCCTATACTCATCTAGTATCTCTTACCAACTTCAGGATTTTGAATACTCCCCAGGTATACATTACAACCCTGTATATAACTTCCATACTCCTTGGTATGAGCATGCGATATTCTTCCTAGACATAATATAAGCATAGGCTTTATGGACTGACATACAAAATGCATATATATGTAACACCTATATATATATATATACCCCATCCCTTGACCATATTTTTGAATCCACATATATATATCCCATATATTTATACCACATATATAATACATATATATATAGAACACAACCTTTGATAACATTATGTAACCCATACATATGTATAACACATATATATCTTCACCCTTTAATACTATGAATTGAAGACACACATCTATATATGTCACCTATCTATATATATTTATAACACCCCCTTATTATATTAGCATGAAATTCGTATAGCTATGATCACATGTATATAGCATTTAATGATATGATTGAACCCGCCCCATATCTCAATACCACGTCGAAATATCGTTTTTGCATATAATACATTGAGTATGCACTCATGGCTCAGTACGTCGACGAGGCTATGTCGTCGTGGAGCTTAAGGCGACCGGTTCATTAATATCTACACCGTGAATTGGCGATTTATTATGCCACGTCGACACGCATTATTAATGGTTATAATTGTGGTCCGATTGTTCATTATGTGACGTCGAGACCTACCCATCCATCCTAATCATAAAATTTGGTGGCGTGGTTTCACTTTTTCCACCATCATTCTAATTCGTCGCCGTAGGGTTTGTTATTCTCGGTTTACACTGGTATGAATGGTTCCGCCTGCACTGCGGTTACCAGATATGCGTATTGGTATTCATTACCGCCTGCGTCGAGTTAGCATTGTTTTGATTTGAACCAGCTCATATAAAATCTGATTTTTTTGTTTATACGCATAATGCGCCCCGTGCGTACTGGCTATTGATAGGAATAGCAGTATAGGTTAGTAGTCGGATGGGTCTGATTTAACGTGTGTTCACTGTGATGTTTGATGTTTTTGGATGCAGGGCCGGCTTCTCACTCGGGAGATTTAAGCACTCGATGCCGGCGTTTATGTACCCGTGCCCAGCAAGCACGTTACGTGTAACATTTCCCTTCGTGACTCTCTTCTGGCTCAGTACGGGGTGCGCCAATCTCTGTATTGGGACTTTTTGAATTCTAGGGTTATCCTACCACCAATATGCATTCGAGGCGTAGCACACAGCTAGATGGCACAAAAAGGGCGATCCTTGCAGCTGAGCAGACTCCAACACTAGGACGCCATGCTGCATCTTCGTACCCCTTCTGCAACCCTAGTTACATCGCATCGTACTAGTAGATCGATGAAGCTGGGTTTTTCCATATCGACTTTGGGATTTTCTGTCTTTCTGGGGCAGTGGGATTAGGGTTTTATCATACCCATCCGATTTATCTTCGTGGCAACAACTCGATGCCATTCCTCTCGCCCTCCGACTATGATTATCTATATAGCTGGTTCGAGTTTCGGTTGGATATTATTCTTGTGGTTGTGTTTGTCATTGTTTCCAACTCCTTTACCTAAGGCATGATTCTTTCCCTGTGGTTTTTGTGCAGAGATGATAAAACAACGTGAAGGTGTAAATCTCCTGCCCGTGAAGGGACTCCATAGCAAGGTTTTTCGTTTCTCCTAACCCTACCTCTATCATTGCTTTAAATCTGCAACTTCTTCTGATATCGTAGGAAATGCTGTCTCTAAATCGTTTACGGGTTGTTTGTGCAGAGGGTGCAGACGACGAGGTTTCCCTAGCCGCTCTCTTCAGGTTTCAGACATCTCCTTGTTTTTCTTATCATAGATACTGGTAGGCTGTTTGACGTGAAGACGAGTTGTTTGACTCGTAAGGGTTTCCTTTCTGCAGGTCTCTTATTGCCGCGCTCAAGTTTGGTAGCCTCACTACGGCAGACTTATTGATATTTTCTTTTCGCCGTATTAACTAATTGCTTTAGCTTTCTTTTTCTGTTTAAATCGATGCGTTACCAGGTCGAAAGAGAACCCTGCCCTCAGGTTACTCATTAGTTCTGCCATACGATGGCAGAGATTTACGCATTCAATTTATTTGTCTGTGTATCTAGAAATCTAATATCGTCGGAGATCAAACGCTCTCTGACATAACCTATTTTATGATTTTGTTTATATGTTCTTATTAACATGGCTCGGTCGTGACTAAGGTCATCGGCGTACTGGCTGTTCGCATCCGTATACTGTCGGTTGGCTTCATTGTGGATGGCAATATTGGCCAAATACCCTGCCACGGGAAAAATCGAGCTCCTATGTCGGTAATTTCCTCCCTTCATGCGATGGCATCTCTGTATTTCTGTTATTTTCAATGCTCGTACATTCTTCATGCAAATAGGTATAGCTGCATCACCTTAATAATTGATTATAATACCTTCTACAATATAAAAATCTTCTACCCGTAGTATATAAGCCTCGACCCCCTGCGCAAGGATTTGGTTCTCGGCATTAGTTACCTACTCGTTGTTTCATAGATTTAATGCTGCCCCCTGGTACCTACGCGGTGTTTCAAAATTATATTGTTGTATATGTTCAATCCGTCTCATGGTTGACAGAACCTAAATTGCAATGGAATATTTACGAAGGTGCGGTAGAAGGAATTGTTTTAAATTAGCCTCCATGTACAGTGAATCAAATAACCCACCTACTTTAATATGGTTTGACCATTCGTTCAACAAATCTATTTTGGGATTCGTATATATATAGCTCTTGCGTTCCACACATCAATTTTTAATCATGGTTCATATATATATAAAATTTTTAGTATAGATTATTTAAAATCGGGGATTATAAGTGCTATTAGTTCTTGGTTCATTTATTGTTTTCTTTTTGATTTCATATTCATGTATTTTCATGATTTGTTGGTGGGATTTAAATGTATATTGGGTCCTTTTAATGATATTTAGTTCAATGTTGGTAGTAAATTACGAATGCGATAGCCACTATGCTTGTTATAAGTGTAACATACATAGTATAGATTTACTTCTTGGTTTTAATAAGAACTCAAAATGTATATTCTAAGGTCCTTGCACTTATTTTTGTTGTACCACATAAATTTGATTTATGATATAGGATTCTTCTAACATAACAATGATTATACAATTTCACCTATATATATAAAATTCTTAGAAACCAATTAGCATTTAATCATCTATGGAGATTATGTTCCTTCAGATTTAAACCGACCTTGGTTTAAAGTTTCTGTGGGTTTCTACTCTACAGATCTTGAGTCTACAACTATTCAAAATCTGGAAGGTGAAAGCCTTAAGATGGATTTTGTTAAATGTAGTACTACAATTCAAACATACCATTCAAAGTTATTTTATATGTAGCCAATTCATACCACATTAAATCAATTTAACAAAATTTTCAGAGACATACCACTATTGCAAATGACCAACCTCCCAACCTTAGAGTCCTCTTTGTCTCCCAGAACTCACCCCCGAGCTGAGATCACCTCCATCACAGATCAACCTCTGATCTGCTTAGGAGAAGCTTATTTAAGCTCATGTTTCCCCAAAGCATGTTTCTAATTCTGCGTCCAGAATAGCAGGATGCTTTTCTTCCTGTTTAGCCTAGGCTTCCCATTTTGGGACTCTTTAAAGCTGTTTTATGCTTTTCCTCAGCTTTTCCAGCTTTTATTACCTCTTCCCAACTACTTTCCTCTTCATTGGGGAAATTTAGATTCCTCCTCAGAATCTAAATTAATTTCTTTCAAGGATTTTTGAAAGATTGTGGGGATTTGTTGCCTTATCCATCCTCATGGATTTGGCAAGTGATCTCTAATTCTCATCTTGGTCAAAATGCACAATTATTTTATTTGTTTCCTCAAATTAAATATGCAAGTACATTCACACCATACTCATCCTTTGGGGTCCACCCCCTTAAAATTAAAGTTCAATTGTCTAACTTTAAAAGTTCAACACACAAATTGGGGTTTCCTCAAATTAAATATGCAAGTACATTCACACCATACTCATCCTTTGGGGTCCACCCCCTTAGGATTAAAGTTCAATTGTCTAACTTTAAAAGTTCAACACACAAATTGGGGGTGTTACATATTCCCCCTCTGAAAATAAACACCGTCCTCGGTGTTGTTATTTAACTACTAGAGTTTACTTAAACAAAAATGGATACTTTTCCATCATTTCAGCATCCCTTTCCCAGGTAGCTTCTTCAGCAGTAAAGTGCTTCCATTGCACTTTTACTCTGGCCACTGGTCTATTTCTCAATTCAATTTCTTCCCGCTCCAATATTTGAAGCGGTTCTGGCAGAAACTCCCCTTCTGGTTCCACCTGTACAACATTCCAATCAACTATGTGAGAAGCATCATGCACATATCTTTTTAGTAATGAAATATGAAACACATCATGCACTTTAACATGGGGTGGTAAGGCTAGCTTGTAAGCCACTGGTCCCACCCTTTCTAAAATTTCAAAAGGCCCACAATATCTAGGAGCAAGTTTTGCACAACTTCCAGCATAAAGTGTGCTCTTTTTTGGTTTGATGCGCAAATACACATGATCCCCCACTTTAAATTCTTGGTGCACTCTTTTCTTATCAGCATAGCTTTTCTGATGATCTTGTGCTGTCTTGATATTTCTTTGTATCTGTTTAACAATTCTTTCCATCTCTTGTAAGGCCTCAGGCCCCAGCATTAATTTATCTTCTGGTTGGCCCCAGCTCAAAGGAGTACGACACTTCCTTCCATATAATGCCTCAAACGGACTCATTTTGATAGAAGATTGGTAACTGTTATTATAGGCAAATTCAGCTAAATGCAGATACTCCTCCCACTTTGATGGTCTATCCATCACATACATTCTCAACATATCCTCCAAAATTTGATTCGTCCTTTCTGTCTGCCCATCAGTTTGAGGGTGATAGGCAGTACTAAAATTCAGCTTAGTACCCATCCCTCCAAACAATCCTTTCCAAAATGCTGCTGTAAACTTAGCATCTCGATCTAAAACAATTACTTTGGGAACTCCATGAAGCCTTACTATCTCCTTCAGGAAAACATTTGCTACTTGAGCTGTTCCGAATGTAGATTTCACTGGTATAAAGTGGGCAGCTTTGGTTAAAGTGTCTACTACCACCATTACAAAATCATGTTGGTATTTGGTTTTGGGTAGTCCTGTTATAAAATCCATGGAAACTGTGTCCCATTTCCATTCTGCAATTGGCAAGGGATTTAGAAGACCCGCTGGATGCTGATGTTCAACTTTGACTAGTTGACATTCCATGCATCTACTTAAATATTCTACCACATCTCTCTTCATTCCTGGCCAGAAAAACTTCTTTTTCAAGGCTATTAACATCTTTTGGTATCCTGGATGCCCTGCATAAGGCTGTTTATGATATTCATCTAAAATTTCTCTTTTTAGTGACTCTACATTTGGAATATACAATCTGTTTTTGTAATAGAGTAACCCTTTTTGGTTTTGTGTGAAATCAGTTTTATCCCTTTTCTGTAGTTTCGCCAAGAGTGTTTCATAGTGGGGATCTTGGCTTGCTACTTTTCTCACCAACTCTTCCACCTCAATCTGGCCACTACTCCCAATGATATTTAAATTTTGACAAGCATTTCTACTTAACGCATCAGCCACTTTATTTTCTTTTCCCTTGATATGTTTTATGTCCATATCAAATTCACTTAAAAAGGACAGCCATCTGGCTTGTCTTGCATTCAGATCAGTTTGCGAAAAGAAATATTTAAGACTAATGTGATCAGTCATCAATGTGAACTTTTTCCCAAGAAGATAGTTCCGCCACATTTTCAAAGCATGTATAACAGCTGCAAATTCTAAATCATAAGCACTATAATTATGTTCATGGATTTTCAGTTTTCTAGATTCATAGGCAATAACTGAATTTTCCTGCAATAGTACTCCTCCTAGCCCCTCTCTGCAAGCATCTGTACATACAACAAACTCTTTATTAGGATCAGCAATTTTTAGTATAGGGGCTGAAATAAGTTTTTGTTTTAATTGTTCAAAACTGATTTGACATTTCTCAGTCCACACGAACTTGACACCCTTTCTTTGCAATGAAGTAATGGGGTGTGCTATGGCAGAAAATCTCTCCACAAATCTACGATAATAGCCTACCATCCCCATGAATGACCTTACTACTGAAACATCAGTTGGAACTGGCCATTCCTTAATTGCTTTTATCTTTTCAGGATCAACCGCAAGCCCTTTTTCAGAAATAATATGACCCAGATATTGAATCTTATCCTTGTAAAATTCGCATTTACTGAACTTGGCATATAGCTGATTTTCTTTCAGAGTTTGTAACACTATCCGCAAATGTTCTTCGTGTTCCTCTTTGTTTTTGGAGTAAACCAAAATATCATCTATGAACACTAGAACAAATTTATCCAAATACTTATTTAACACACTGTTCATCAGGCACATAAAGGTGGCAGGGGCATTTGTCAGACCAAAAGGTAGAACTAAAAATTCATAGTGTCCATACCTGGTTCGAAAGGCTGTTTTGCTGATGCCTTCTTCCTTGATTCGGAGCTGATGATAACCAGTTCTTAAGTCAATCTTTGAAAAGACTGAAGCTCCTCTCACCTGATCGAAAATATCATCAATTCTAGGCAAAGGGTATCCATTCTTAATAGTCAACTTGTTCAGTTGGCAATAGTCAATACACATCCTAAAAGTTCCATCTTTCTTCTTCACAAATAAGACCGGTGCTCCCCAAGGAGACACACTTGGTCTGATATAACCTTTATCTAGCAGTTCTTGTAATTGCATTTTCAGTTCCATAAGTTCAGGCAGACTCATCCGATAGGGGGCTCGGGAAACTGGTGTATCTCCTGGCACCAGATCTATGGAAAAATCAATTTCTCTTTTGGGAGGGAGATGAGGAATCTCATTTGGGAAAACTTCTTTAAATTCCCTTACCACCGGTAATTCATTCAGCAGATTTTCTTCAGTTCTCGGTTCTACTTCTTCCACATGTACTGCATAAACTGGGTATCCTTTTCTAGCTGTTCTCTTCAATTGTAAGGCTGATATTTGTCTTACTGAAATGGATCTTGGTTTCCCTTTGAGTGTAAAAGGTTTCCCTTCTTCATCCACACAATGCAGGGTTTTATCCCAGTAGTTCATCAGAGCTTTCTTCTTTTCCAGCCAATCCATTCCTACCAGCAAGTCATAAGATCATAATGGAAATCTATTCAAATTTACTTATGTTGGAAGGCCATTTAATTGTATTGCTGTTTTGGGCAATTTATGTGTGACTTTTCTCTTAGTTCCAGTGGCCAGCTGTACCAACCATGACTGCTGAAATTTTTCAGGTTTAATTTTACATTTTTCTACAATTCCAGGACTAATGTAACTAAAGGAAGCACCTGGATCAATCAAAATAGTAACAGGTAGGTCAGAAATCTTACCCTCCATTTCCACCATGGTTGCTTGATGTTCTTCTTGCCGATTTTCCAAGGCTGCACTGATAGTTGGTATATTTCTAGCTATGTCATTTACTGTTGTTGCCTCTCGCTCTCTGCTGATCATGTGTATATTTCGATGGGGGCAGTCCCTCATCATATGGGGTTCTCCACAGCCCCAACATTTCAAAGGTTCCTTCATTCTGATTGTCCCTTCCTTTTTATTATTCCCTTCTACTAGTTTTGAAGCCACTTGGGACTGAGCAGTTTGACTTTCCTTTGGTTTATTGAATTTTTTCCGCTGATGATCTCTACCAAAATTTCTTAGATATGCTGGTTTTGGTCTTTTACCTTTGAACTCACCCTTGTTCAACCAGCTCTTCCCTTGTTCAGCTTTACCTTTAAACTGCTGATAGCATAATCTTGCTTTTCTAACAGCTTCATCCATTGTCTTTGGGTTGTCAAACTCAATTTTCTCCTTGTACACAGTAGGTAGGCAATTCAAAAACCTTTGAACCTTTGCTTTTTCTTCCCTAATGTAAGGAACATATCTCAGTAAATTGGTAAAATTAGTGACAAACTCATCGATAGTGAGTTGTCCTAGTCTAAGTTCATGGAATTCTTTTGCTTTATCATCATAATAACGTTCGTTCAAATAACGATTTTTGAACTTAGCCTGAAAATCTTCCCAAGTAACTGTCTTTTCATCAATGGCATGCACCATTTTTGTCTCTTCCCACCACAGTGTAGCTTTTCCTTGTAGCTGGTACAAAGCTAATCTGGCCTTCAAATTGCTCTCATATTCATAAACTTGGAAATACTTAATCATGTTCAGCAACCAAGCTTCAACATCTTCTTCCTTCTCCCCATCATAGGAGGGAGGTTTGATTTTTCGAAATTCTCCCTGCAATTCTCTTTTCTGCTTGTGTTGATGTCTAGCTACATCATCATCATCAGACTCATCCATCTTCCTCTTTCCGGAACCTTCGCCTTCCTGGCTGTTCCGGGAAGTTAGTTCTCTGATGAGCTTTTCCTGCTCCTTACTGGCTGATGACAACATGTCATTCTGACTTCTTAGTTCAGCCAATTCTCGTTGCAGTCTGTGCAACATCGCCATTACCGGGGCATTGGGATCTGGAGTAGCAAACTCATCACGCAGATCCACATAAATTCCTCCCTCTTCAGCCATTTTAGCACCACTGTACACACTCATACATTTGATTAGTAAGACAAAAAAAAACAATCTCTACAATTTTCAATAATATTCAGAATTCAGTGAGCACAATAACAACAGCCCAATTTTTGCACTTGGGCTCCGATACCATTTGCA